>UESW01004001.1:1058145-1122089 GCA_900491605.1 Calamus simplicifolius
GCTGCATGAACAGTGCTCGGCCTCGAGTTCTAGTCTCGGCCTCGAGCCACAGCTCCCGGGCTCTATGAACAGTATATCAACCCTCGAGACCCCCTCGGTCATGGGCTGCATGAATAGCGCTCGGCCTCGAGTTCTAGTCTCGGCCTCGAGCCACAGCTCCCGGGCTCTATGAACAGTATCTCAACCCCCGAGACCCCCTCGGTCACGGGCTGCATGAACAGTGCTCGGCCTCGAGTTCCAGTCTCGGCCTCGAGCCACAGCTCCCGGGCTCTATGAACAGTATCTCAACCCCTGAGACCCCCTCAGTCACGGGCTGCATGAACAGTGCTCGATACGTGATCTGGCCCTTGAGCCCAGCAACCTACAGCCTTGGGCCACCTAGCATGCCCACGTGGTCCGCTGCACATCCATAGCAGCGTGTAACCATACCTCATAACGGCGTATGGTCCATCACGTGTTCGCGACTATGCATGACCATACCTCGTTATAGCGTACGGTTCACCACCTACCTGCAACTGTGCGCGATCACATCAGGCAACGGCGCGCACCAGGTATGACCACAGATGCTCAACACCTGCGAAGCCGTACTGACAGGTGACGCAGGATACCTCCGACATGCACGGTGATGATACAACCTATCACTGTCAGCCTCATCTTTTTATCTGTTATTGGACGAGATACCTTGAAATCAGCAATCTTCCGGAACGGAAGGGTGTATCTTCGAACAGGTATAAAAGCGCACACTCTCACTGTAAGTAAGGATCCAAGAACTCTAGTTTTTCTAGTTTCTTCCTACTAGTTAAATACTAACTTTCTAGCTTCCTTCTGGTAGTCAGTTCTCGTCTGTTCCCGAGTGACTAACTTGAGCGTCGGAGGGTCTCCACCGGAGCATCCGGTCTCCAGGAACTTTTCTTGCAGGAGTTCGGCGAGGAGGACGTCCATTTCCCTGGCGTTTGAAGAAAGTGACTCGGCGTTAACATCACTTATTTCTTTGTAGTATTATTCTAGTATCACATTGAATTATTTCCAAATATTATATAATTAAAAGAATCACTCATTGATTTTATCATTTTTAAACCAGCATACACTGACGTGACCATATCGCTGTGGTAGAAAAGAGGCGAATTCAAGACCTAAAGGAGCCTAAGCATATCGGAGTCTCTGGTTCATTTTAATGGCCATGGATCGTCATATATTAAAAATATATATTACCCTTCCATCAATATGTTGCTGCTCCTCAGCCCCTCCTTTATTCCACCTTCTCTTTACTGATAAGAAGAGCTTCTATCTGCAATGCAAATATCTTTGCATCCATTGTTCAATCATACTATTCTGCTTCTAGCCAGTGGGTCAATCTTGCTAAGTCATTGATCTGCTTCAGTCCCAAGACCACCCTTCAGGTTCGAGCTACCATTTCTCAGAGGTTCGGGATTTGTGAGCAGTCGGACCGGTTGATGTATCTTGGGGTTCCCATTTCAAGCAAGCGACCACTGGCCAGTGATTATCAGTTCGTTGAGCATAGGATTCGTGACCGTCTGGGATGACGCCAAGTCACCTTCCTCAAGCATCGGGAAAGACGGACGTCCTTCTCCTCGGAGTCCTACAAGATAAGTCCCTGGAGACCGGTGATACCGGTAGGGACCCTCCGACGATCAAGTCAGTCACTCGGGCTCAGACAAAGAACCGCTCAGCGGAAGAGAACTGAGGTGGTTAGGGTTTTGCTGGGAGGAAGAAAGCTCAGAAAACCAGAGTTCAGATCCCACTTACAGCGAGAGCACGTGCCTTTATACCTATCCGAATATCCTATCTTATTGTTTTGGGAGATCACCTTCGTACCATCGCTACGCGTGCCGGAGACATCCCGTACCGCTCGCTGACATGATATCATACGTGTCCAGCAGCTGTGAAGGCATGCAGTGCGCGCCGTCGGCTGATATGACCGAGCACAGTTGCAAGTAGTAGCGAATCGTACGCCGTAGCGAGGTATGGCCATGCACAGGGACATGCAATGCCCCATACGTCGTTATGAGGTATGGCCCTCCATAACGGGGCACAATCACGGGCGTACTGAGAATCATGTGGGAGCACCGTGCGACCTGGAGTCGCCATTTTCCTTGACGGTTGAGCTACATGCCAATCGCTAATGACCCCCACCCTGAGACCGGAAGGGGTCTCGGGGGAGGGGGAATGCCGGTGCACCTCGAGACCGGTGGGGGTCTCGGGGTCAAGGAACGATGACCCCACCCCGAGACCGGAGGGGGTCTCGGGGGTGGGGAAATGCGGGTGCACCCCGAGACCGGTGGGGGTCTCGGGGTCAAGAAATGATGATCTCACCCCGAGACCGGAGGGGGTCCCGGGGGTGGGGGAATGCGGGTGCACCCCAAGACCAGTGGGGGTCTCGGGGTCAAGAAATAATGACCCCACCCCGAGACCGGAGGGGGTCCCGGGGGTGGGGAAATGCGGGTGCACCCCGAGACCGGTGGGGTCTCGGGGTCGAGAAATGATGATCCCACCCCAAGACCGGAGGGGGTCCCGAGGGTGGAGGAATGTGGGTGCACCCCGAGACTGGTGGGGGTCTCGGGGTCAAGAAATGATGATCCCACCCCGAGATCGGAGGGGGTCCCGGGGGTGGGGAATGCGGGTGCACCCTGAGACCGGTGGGGGTCTTGGGGTCAAGAAATGATGACCCCACCCCGAGACCGGAGGGGGTCCCGAAGGTGGGGAAATGCGGGTGCACCCCAAGACCGGGGGGTCTCGGGGTCAAGAAATGATGATCCCACCCTGAGACCGGAGGGGGTCCCGGGGGTGGGGAATGCGGGTGCACCCCGAGACCGGTGGGGTCTCGGGGTCAAGAAATGATGATCCCACCCGAGATCGGAGGGGGTCCCGGGGGTGGGGGAATGCGGGTGCACCCCGAGACCGATGGGGGTCTCGGGGTCAAGAAATGATGATCCCACCCCGAGACCGGAGGGGGTCCCGGGGGTGGGGAATGCGGGTGTACCCCGAGACCGGTGGGGGTCTCGGGGTCAAGAAATGATGACCCCACCCCGAGACCGGAGGGGGTCCCGGGGGTGGGCAAATGCGGGTGCACCCCGAGACTGGTGGGGGTCTCGGGGTCAAGAAATGATGATCCCACCCGAGACCGAAAGGGATCCCGGGGTGGGAGAATGCGGGTACACCCCGAGACCGGTGGGGGTCTTGAGGTTAAGAAATGATGACCCCACCCCGAGACCGGAGGGGGTCCCGGGGGTGAGAAAATGCGGGTACACCCCGAGACCGGTGGGGGTCTCGGGGTCAAGAAATGATGATCCCACCCCGAGACCGGAGGGGGTCCCGAGGGTGGGGAATGCGGGTGCACCCCGAGATCGGTGGGGGTCTCGGGGTCAAGAAATGATGACCCCACCCCGAGACCGGAGGGGGTCCCGGGGTGGGGAAATGCCGGTGCACCCCGAGACCGGTGGGGGTCTCGGGGTCAGGAAATGATGACCCCACCCCGAGACCGGAGGGGGTCCGGGGGTGGGGAAATGCTGGTGCACCCCGAGACCGGTGTGGGTCTTGGGGTCAGGAAATGATGACCCCACTCCGAGACCGGAGGGGGTCCCGGGGGTGGGGAAATGCCGATGGACCTCGAGACCGGTGGGGGTCTCGGGGTCAATAGCCGCCGTTACCTTTATTCTGACGACACGGGATCAGTCATATCAAATGCCCCCTCGCCCCTGGGGTGAAGCAGGTCCCACCGCTGAGGCGCAAGGGGTGTTCTCCACGTGGCTGATCCCCGTCCTTATCTTTTATGCGGACGATACGGGGGATATAAGGAGGCGGCCCTCCGTATGCTGTGCTCGCCACGATCGCCCTCGAGGGTGAAAACTGGCTCTTCGAGGTTTGTGCGAAAAGCCGCATCATCATTACCTTTCATTACGGCAATGTCAGCGGGGTCCCACCACTGGCCGGAGGCACGCCGCACCACGTGCTAGGGCATCCCGCGAGGCGAGCCAGCCTATGGCAAGGGGCCATGTGGCCGACGAGACATGGCGGGATGATTTGAAAACCCGATAAAGTTAAGCGGGAGGTTGAATTGACGCCATACCGCCTTTGTCATCGTCTTCTTCTGCGCCTACGCTCTAACCCCTCCTGCAACCTATGGGCCTGCGTCTGGTTTTCTCCTTTCCAGGTCAGCTCTTCCCCATCCTAGACTTGTCTCTTTGCTCATAAGTTCCCCTTCTTGGACCTCGGAGGATAGTTCTGAGAACCGTCCTTCGTCCGAGAGGTGGCGTACCTCTCCTACCCCTTCCCCTTCGATTGAGTGGTCCTCTGATTCAGAGGACCGCATCCCTCTGGCCCAGCGATGGGTCACCGGTGGAGCCCCATCGAGGGGCCGCCGGTCAGAGGCCGGCACCTCCTCGATGGCGGAGGGGTCCCCAGAGGGGATGGCCTCTACGATGACGCGGCTGGATTTGGAAAGAATCCAGGCCCGTTATCGGGTCCCCAGGAGGTTGAGCTATTCCTGCCAACTCCCGACGACAGGGTCATTTCCTCTCGACCCGGTCGGGTGACCCTCTATGAGATCTGCCTAAAGGCAGGTCTCCGCCCTCCCTTTCCCTCTTTTTTCATCAATCTCCTTGACTTCTATTCCTTGGCCCCCTCCCAATTAGTTTCGAACTCTTATCGTGTCATCAGCGCCTTCGTCATCCTTTGCCACCACCTAAGCATCACCCCCCGAATCAGCCTGTTCCGATCTTTCTACTCCCTCCGGGCTCAAAGGGTTGGTGGCTATTTCTGCCCCGACCCAATCGGGTCCTAAAACTCCTTCTTCCTTCTTCGATTAAGGGATGGAAGTCCCATTTCTTTTTTGCAAATGTCGACCAAGTCAGGCCCCGGTGGGGAGACCCCGACCTCCGAGGGAACGCCGTCGCCATCCAGCCTGGGGACCGGGAGGCGCTGGGGCTACTGTTGGCCACCGAGATCCCCCGATACACCCTGCTGCTGTCGGAGGACAATCTGGAGTCGGCGGGCCTCATCTCCCATCGGGGTAAGCCTTCTCCACCCTTAGCCAAAAACTTCGCTCCTTTGTCCCTCTCCTTCTTCTTTTCTTCTTTTTCTCTTTTTTTTTAAAAAAATTATTTTGAAAATCCAACTGATGCCATGCAGCCATGAAGATACCGGCGGCAAAACTGTTGAGAGCTGCCTCCAAGAAGAGGGCCCGGGAAGGACCATCCAGGGGTCAGCAGGTCCCAGCCCCGAAGCGTCCGACGGCTCGGGCCTCCCCACCGGCTCAAGTCTCCCCACCCCCGGCTCCGCAAAATGTCCCGACTGTTCTGGAGGTCGACCTCACGGCCGACACTCCACTAGAGGCGGGGACAACTGCGGGAGTCGCCGTTGAGGATCCAGCCGCGGCGGGGGCCATGTCGACCGAAGAGCCCTCAGCTCCTGGGGGATCGACCCGTCGGGTGCCACCAGGGATTGGGGTGAGGGACCATCTGGCCCCGTGAGTCCACCCCCTGAGGGGTCGCCCAGGAGTGGCCTACGCACAGAACCAGGGACAGCTGAGACAGCGGAGCGAGGCGGGGGTGAGCCTGGGCCATCCCGAGACTCCTTGAATAACGGTCACTGGGCTGAGCGAGTCCTGGGCCCAATCTTTGTTCTTGGGATCCTGGAGGACCTCAGTCACCAGAAAGCGGGCGCATTCTTCCGGGACTCCTATGCCGCCATCGTCAGGGTAAGCGATCTTCTTGCCCTTTACCTTTTTATCCTTTTCCTTCAGTTGACCTGGGGCATACGCGTGCAGATCGCGCACTCCCTGAAGGCCACCAGGGAGGTAATTCATGGAGGGAAAGTCCTTCTGCGGGAGACGCAGAAAGAGGTTGAGGAGGCTCAGCGCCGTGCAGAGGCAGCCGAGAAGGCGCTGGAGTCGGCCAGGAACGCCTGTTCGAGCGAGGTAAAGGCTGCTGAGAGCCGGGCAAAGATTGAAGCCAACTGTGCGCGCGCAGTGCTCCTCCAAATGATGGAGGATGAGAATGCTATCATGGCCAGGGACATACATATCTCTGAGTTAACCTCAGCCCTCCGGGAGGCCGAAAATCGAGCGGGCACGGCGACAGAAGAGGCGCGAGCGGCGAAGGAGGAAGTCTGCCGGTCCGACGAGGAGGTGAGCCGCGCTCGGGAGGCCGAAAGGGTTGCAACGGAAGCCCTTGCCGCAGAGAAAGCCCAAGCCGCTGGGCTCATAAAGGAATACAAGGCGTTCGGGCGCTTCACAGATGACCTGGCCGAAGCCTCGGCAGCTGTATTCCTCGATGGGTTCCAGCATGGCAAGGAGAAGGTGGCCAGAGACCTGAACTTCCCCCAGGCCCTGGAGGTTGAGCTGGAGCGGTTGTCAGACTTGGCCCCTTCTGATGATGAGCCTGCACCGGTGGAGCCGTGAGCTCGCACTTGTTATTTTGCTCTTTCTTCTCTTCTTTTTTTTTTTTTTTTTTTTGCAAGTCCAACAACGTCGGCATTTTGTAATCCCTTTCAATTAATGAAAACACTCTTCAAGATGCATTCTGACTTGTCATGAACTTCATCGATTGACAACATGTAGCCCTGTGACCCCATTAGTTTTGATAGTTCCAGGGGACAACTCTCAACTCAAACTATTCCGCCCCAGCTGTTTAGACCCGAAAGTTAGGACCAGAGAGGGTAGAATTTTCGGAGCGGAAACGCCGGCAGTCAGGGGTTAGGTAGACAGACTCCTCGAGGCTATCGGCGCAACGCCCTGTCAAGTATCGGACCTTGTGCTAAATAGGCGCGTGGCTTTTGATGCCTACGGGGGTCGGCTTTTATCTGACCGGTGGAACTTTATGCCGTCGGGTGTCGGGCCTTTATCGCGGAGAGCCGATGGTACACCGCTCTACCAGCAGCACACTAGGCTTCATGCCTGGCTGGTGCAGGGATTTGGGTGCCAATGGGCGTCGGGCTTTTGTTGTTGAGAGCCGGTGGTACACCGCTCTGCTAGTGGTACACTGGGCTTCATGCCTGGCTAGTGCAGGGCTTTGGGTGCCGACGGGCATCAGGTTTTTATTGTTGAGAGCCGATGGTACACCGCTCTGCCAGTGGTACACTGGGCTTCATGCCTGGCTAGTGCAAGGCTTTAGGTGCCGACGGGCATCGGGCTTTTGTTGTTGAGAGCCGGTGGTACACCGCTCTGCCAGTGGTACACTGGGCTTCATGCCTGGCTGGTGCAGGGCTTTAGGTGCCGATGGGCGTTGGGCTTTTATTGTTGAGAGCCGGTGGTACACCGCTCTGCCAGTGGTACACTGGGCTTCATGCCTGGCTAGTGCAGGGCTTTAGGTGCTGACGGACGTCGGGCTTTTGTTGTTGAGAGCCGGTGGTACACCACTCTGCCAGTGGTATACTGGGCTTCATGCCTGGCTAGTGCAGGGCTTTAGGTGCCGACGGGCGTCGGGCTTTTGTTGTTGAGAGCCGGTGGTACACCGCTCTGCCAGTGGTACACTCGGCTTCATGCCTGGCTAGTGTAGGGCTTTAGGTGCCGACGGGTGTCGAGCTTTTATTATTGAGAGCCGGTGGTACACCGCTCTGCTAGTGGTACACTGGGCTTCATGCCTGGCTAGTGCAGGGCTTTAGGTGCCGACGGGCATCGGGCTTTTGTTGTTGAGAGCCGGTGGTACACCGCTCTGCCAGTGGTACACTGGGCTTCATGCCTAGCTAGTGCAGGGCTTTAGGTGCCGACGGGCGTCGGGCTTTTGTGGTTGAGAGCCGGTGGTACACCACTCTGCCAGTGGTACACTGGGCTTCATGCCTGGCTAGTGCAGGGCTTTAGGTGCCGATGGGCGTCGAGCTTTTGTTGTTGAGAGCCGGTGGTACACCGCTCTGCCAGTGGTACACTGGGCTTCATGCCTGGCTAGTGCAGGGCTTTAGGTGCCGACGGGCGTCGGGCTTTTGTTGTTGAGAGCCGGTGGTACACCGCTCTGCCAGTGGTATACTGGGCTTTATGCCTGGCTAGTGCAGGGCTTTAGGTGCCGACGGGCGTCGGGCTTTTGTTGTTGAGAGCCAGTGGTACACCGCTCTGCCAGTGGTACACTGGGCTTCATGCCTGGCTAGTGCAGGGCTTTAGGTGCCGACGGGCGTCAGGCTTTTGTTGTTGAGAGCTGGTGGTACACCGCTCTGCAAGTGGTACACTGGGCTTCATGCCTGGCTAATGCAGGGCTTTAGGTGCCAACGGGCGTCGGGCTTTTGTTGTTGAGAGCCGGTGGTACACCGCTCTGCCAGTGGTACACTGGGCTTCATGCCTGGCTAGTGCAGGGCTTTGGGTGCCGATGGGCGTCGGGCTTTTGTTGTTGAGAGCCGGTGGTACACCGCTCTGCCAGTGGTACACTGGGCTTCATGCCTGGCTAGTGCAGGGCTTTAGGTGCCGACGAGCATCGGGCTTTTGTTGTTAAGAGCCGGTGGTACATCGCTCTGCCAGTGGTACACTGGGCTTCATGCCTGGCTAGTGCAGGGCTTTGGGTGCCGATGGGCGTCGGGCTTTTGTTGTTGAGAGCCGGTGGTACACCGCTCTGCCAGTGGTACACTGGGCTTCATGCCTGGCTAGAGCAGGGCTTTAGGTGCCGACGGGTGTCGGGCTTTTCTGTGAAGACTCAGATAGCTAAAATTGAATCTCGTTAGTATTGAACAAGGGGTGAAGACCCAAGTGAATACAGGAGTGATACTTGATATGAAAGGAGGAATACATTACTGATAATACCGATGAAGGTTATCCGCATTCCATGTTCTAGGGAGTGGTGTCCCATCAAGTTCTTCAATTTTATAAGCTTCGTGGCGGAGTGTTTCGGCGATCCGATAAGGACCCTCCCAGTTTGAGGCTAGCTTGCCTCCCTCAGCTGGCTTCGAGACCTCAGCCCGTCGAAGGACCAGATCTCCTGGCAGAAACGTCCGGGGGCGCACACGAGCGTTGTAGTACTTTGTGGCCCACTGTCGGTAGGCTGCCATTCGAAGTCGCGCCCGGTCTCGCACCTCCTCCACCAGGTCGAGGTTGGCTCGTAGTTGGTCAGGGTTACCTTCATCGCTGTATGCTTCCACCTGAGGGCTTGGTGCACCGACCTCCATAGGAATAACAGCTTCAGAGCCAAAGACTAAGCTGAACGGCGTTTCGCCGGTGGGGGCTCGCGGCATTGTATGATAGACCCATAGCACGTTGGGGAGCTCTTCCACCCATCGCCCCTTGCAGCCATCTAGCCGAGATCTCAGCCCCTGGAGGATGATCCGATTAGTCACTTTGGCTGCCCCATTGGTTTGGGGATGCCCGACGAAAGTGAACCTCTGACAGATACCCAGCTCGGAGCAGAACTCCCGAGAGGGCGCGTTATCAAATTGCCGGCCGTTATCAGTGACTAAGGTGCGCGGCAGTCCAAACCGACATATGATGGACTTCCAGAAGAAAGATCTCACTTTGCTTTCGGTAATCTTGGCCAAGGCCTCGGCTTCAACCCACTTGGTAAAGTGATCCACCGCTACCAAGAGGAACTTTCGCTGTTCGAAGGCCGGGGGAAATGGTCCCAGGATATCCATGCCCCACTGGGCGAAGGGCCAAGGTGCTACCAAGGGGGTCAGGTGAGACGTCGGCTGTCGCTGGATATTAGCGTGACGTTGACAGCTATCACATTTCTTAACAAGCTTAGCCGCGTCTTCCTTCATCGTCAGCCAGAAGTATCCTTAGCGCAGGGCCTTGTAAGCTAGGGCTCTGCCCCCCAGGTGACTCCCGCATATACCTTCGTGGATCTCTCTGAGGATGTAATCTGATTCAGCCGACCCCACACACCTGAGAACTGGGTATGAGAAGGATCTCCGATAAAGCTTCCCATTCATCATCAAGAATCTCGGGGCCCTCCGTCTGAGCAGCTTGGCCTCGGCGGGGTTCTCCGGGAGAGTACCGTCAGTCAAATACCGGATGTAGGCATCCATCCAGGAGGGCTCTTGCTCCACTGGCAATGCTTCATCCGTGGCCTTAGTGCTCGGGACTTGTAGGTGTTCCACATATGTCCTTCCCAACGTCCCGTCGGCCGAAGTGGCCAGGTGGGACAATGCATCAGCCCTGGCATTCTCCGCTCTAGGGATATAGCTGACACGGAAGTAAGAAAAATGAGACGCCTGGGACTGCACCTTGCTCAAGTATCGGGACATGGTTGGGTCTCTAGCCTCGTACTCTCCGGTGATTTTCCAGAAATAAGTTGAGAGTCCGTGAAGGCCCTCAAGCGCCCAGCGCCTAGCCCCTCAGCTAACCTCATCCCCGCCAGCAAGGCTTTGTACTCCGCCTAATTATTAGTTGCTGGGAACTGGAATCTGAGAGCGTACTCCACCACGTCCCCCTCTGGGCTTGCAAGAATGAGTCCGGCTCCGCTCCCTTGAGAGTTTGCCGCTCCATCCACATGCAGGATCTAGTCCTTCGCCTCCTCGGATGAAGGAGAGTCCACACGCTCCTCCGGTCACGCTTCCTCCATGTCCTTCTCGGTCCAGGAGCACTCGATCAAGAAATCCGCCAACACCTGAGACTTCATGGCTGACCTTGGCCGGATGGACAGATCAAACTCACTTAGCTTAATGGCCCACTTGGCCAACCAACCGGAGGTGTCAGGGCAAGATAAGATAGCTCGGAGAGGCTGGTCCGTAAGCACCACAATGGGATGGGCTTGGAAGTAAGGACGGAGGCGCTGAGTAGAGACCACCAAGGCGAAGATAATCTTCTCGGTTCTCAAATATCTAGTCTCAGCATCATGGAGTACTTTGCTAGTGTAATAGATTGGCCTCTGGGCCCCGTCAGCATCCATGCGCACGAGTACGAAGCTGACAGCCTCGGGGGAAGCGGCTAGATACAAAAAGAGCTCCTCTCCATTCTCAGGCTTGGACAACAGTGGAGGAGTAGAGAGAAACTGCTTCAACTCCTCAAAGGAGCCCTGACACTCCTTTGTCCATTCGAAGCCGTTGACCTTGCGCAGCGCCTTAAAGAAGGGCAGGCACCTCTCTGCTGATCTCGACATGAAACGACTCAAGGCCGCCACCCTCCCCGTTAGGCGCTGCACTTCCTTCTTATTGGCTGGGGGCCTCATCTCCAGGATAGCTCTAATCTTGTTGGGGTTGGCTTCAATCCCTCACTGGGTCACCATAAAACCCAGGAACTTGCCTGCTGCTACTCCAAAGGCGCATTTGTGGGGGTTGAGCTTCATCCGATACCGATGCAAATTGTTGAAAGTCTCCTCGAGGTCAGCGACATGGTCTTCCGTACTGGTGCTCTTGGTCAGCATGTCATCCATATACACCTCCATGTTGCGCCCCAGCTGGTCCTCAAAGACTTTGTTCATTAATCTTTGATAAGTGGCCCCAGTGTTTTTCAATCCAAAGGGCATCACCCTGTAACAGTAAATCCCCTTCTCTATGATAAAGGAAGTTGCTTCTTCATCTGTTGGGCTCATATTGATTTGATTATACCCCGAGAACGCATCCATGAAACTGAGCGTCTCGTGCCCGAAGGTGGCGTCTACCAGCTGGTCGATTTGGGGCAACGGGAAGCTGTCCTTGGGGCACGCCTTGTTGAGGTCGGTGAAATCCACGCACATTCTTCAGCTTCCGCTGGCCTTGCGAACCATCACGACGTTCGCTAGCCAGTCATGGTAACGCACCTCGCGGATGTGGCCAGCTGCCAGCAGCTTCCGCACCTCCTCATCAACGGCCTTCTGTCGGTCAGGAGCAAAACTCCTCTTCTTCTGCCTGACGGGCCGGCAATCCAGTCAAATGTTAAGCTGGTGTGTAATCACCTCCTCCGGGATCCCGGGCATGTCGGACGCTGACCATGCGAAGACGTCGGCGTTGGCCCGCAGAAAGGTAAGGAGTCGGTCACGAGCTTCCTCCGGAAGTAAGGCTCCAACCCGAACCGTCCGCACGGGGTCCTCCCCGAGGGGGAAAGTGAGCAGCCGCTCGGCCGGTTCCTCCCTCTTCTCCAAGTCTCGCGGGTCAAGGGCCTCAGGTGCCGGTGCAGGTATCGTCCCCTGGGGACTAGGGGCCCTCCGAGGATCGCATTGTATGCGAGGGGCACACGAACCACCAAAAACTTTATGAGAACAGTGCTTTGGCACGGAGCCGTACCAGCCGTTATGGGAAGAGTGATTTCTCCTTCAACCTTCACGGAATCTTCTGTGAACCCCATCAAAGGCGTGGCGACAGGTCAAAGCAGATCATGCGACAGGTTCATGCGAACAAATGCATCGTAGTTTAAAACATCTACGGAGCTCCCACTGTCTACTAAGATTCTTTTTACAGGGTGCACGGGGTCCTCCCCGAGGGGGAAAGTGAGCAGCCGCTCGGCCGGTTCCCCCCTCTTCTCCAAGTCTCGCGGGTCAAGGGCCTCAGGTGCCGGTGCAGGTATCGTCCCCTGGGGACTAGGGGCTAAGTGATAGCAAAGTGTCGGCAGACCCTGCTCTCCTCGCATCTCGCCGACCCCTCTGCTGGTTGGGAACCTCACGAGGAGCCGCTTGGTGGATATGATGGCGTCCAAGAGGTTGAGCCCGGGCCTCCCGAGGATCGCATTGTATGCGAGGGGCACACGAACCACCAAAAACTTTATGAGAACAGTGCTTTGGCACGGAGCCGTACCAGCCGTTACGGGAAGAGTGATTTTCCCTTCAACCTTCACGGAATCTCCTGTGAACCCCATCAAAGGCGTGGCGACAGGTCGAAGCAGATCATGCGATAGGTTCATGCGAACAAATGCATCGTAGTTTAAAACATCTACGGAGCTCCCACTGTCTACTAAGATTCTTTTTACAGGGTGCTTAGCAATCGTCATGGATACGATGACGCTATCATCATTCTTATTTACAACCCCGCCCAAGTCCTTTTCGAAAAAAGGAATTACAGTCTCTGCTCCCCCCTCTCCCCTTGGTCTCTTCGACGGGCTTCTTGCCCCCCAGGAAATCATCGCCACCGTCTTCTTTGTCGGGGCATTATCGATCACCGGTGGCGCGGGCGCTAATGGGCCAGGAGCTCCCGGGTTACCCCTCTGAATGAACTTTCCCAGGTGGCCCCGTTGAATAAGGTCCTCAATAGCTTTCTTCAGCTGACGGCAATCGTCGGTGTCGTGGCCATGGTCCCGGTGGTAGCGGCAGTAGAGGTTCTTGTTCCGGGGGATCTTCGGGTTGATGGAAGGAGGGCGCTGCAGATATGACTCCCCTTCAATCTCGAGCAGGATCTGAGATATTGGGGCGAGCAATGGAGTGTAAGGTTTGTCTCTCGGTGCGGGGGGTCGAGGACGATTGTCTGGCCGGTGAGGAGGCTCGAGCCTCCTGTGGCGGACTTCTGCAGGTTCCGGCTGGGTCGGCTTCTTGGGGATGCTCCGGCCAGCCTCACGCCGGGAAAAGTCGGCTTTGTCCGCCCGGATGTATTTCTGGTCCCGGATCAGAAGTTCAGAGTAAGAGCCCGGTGGCTTCTTGTCAAGAGAATACGCGAAGCAAGAAGGGCAAAGCCCCCGCTTCAGTGCCAGGGTGGCCACCGAGTCTTCCAGGTTGTAGACCTCCAGGGCTACCTCTTTGAACTGGGCAACATAATCCCGCAGAGGCTCGCCGTTCTTCTGCTGAACGGCAAATAGACTGTCTGCCACCCTCGGGATCTTCCGGCAGGCGTCAAAATGGGCTAGGAAAGCCCTCTCCAGCTGGCAAAAGGAGTCGATGCTTTGCGGCGGCAAACGAGAATACCAAGCTCGAGCAGCCTTCTTCAGAGTGGCCGGGAAAGCAACACACATGAGTGAATCAGTGGCCCCCTGGACTTGCATGAGTACCTTATAGCTCTCCAAATGGTCCAGGGGTCCGTGGTCCTGTCGTATGGGTCTAGCTGAGGAAGGCAGAACCTGGTAGAGATGGGCTCCTCCATGATGCGGCGGGACAAGGGGGGCCGACTGTCGTAATCTGTCTCTGGCAGGTGGGTGATCCGACGGCTAAGCTCCTCCAGCTTCTGGTTACACTCCTCGAGTCGATGCTCGGCTCGATGAGGCATCCGGCCATCAAAAGAGCCCTCCCCCGAAGATTCAGAAGAGGAGCGAGGGCGGTGATGTCGGCGCGGGCGCTCCGCCTCCTTCCCGTGCCGCCGCTTAGGAGAAACGCTAGCATGGCGAGAGGGAGACCGGGGTCTTTTAGAGGCTTCGCAGTGGTGAGGCTTGGCGGGGATCAGTGGCGACGATCCGCAGGAACCGGTGATCTTCGGCAGGAGGAATGCTGGCTGGGTTGCACCACTCCCGAGACCGATGGATTCGGCTCTGGCTGCTGCAAGGCTACCTGCTGGTGCTGTAGGCCCTGAACCATCGCCGCCAAAGACTGGACCTGCATGGCCAGGGCAGTGAGTCGATCTTCTTGGGGTTGCTGCGGAGTAGGCGCGGGAGCGTCATTCTGCGGAGCAGAAGGCCCTGCCCCCCGGATATGCAGAGGCTCTGAAATACTGGATGTGAGAGTCGGGGGGGCCTCCGCGGGTGGACCGGCCCCGCAGCGCTGGCCCCCAGCGCGACTGGCTGAAACCCCCTTCGTCCGAGTCATCACCATGGCTTCAAGATCTTGAAGAAAAGAGAGAAAGGTAAGCTGCTGGCTCGACGTCTTTCTTACACCCCCCTACCTGGCGCGCCAATCTGATGACGCCAAGTCATCTTCCTCAAGCGTCGGGGAAGACAGACATCCTTCTCCTTGGAGTCCTGCAAGATAAGTCCTGGAGACCGGTGATACCGGTAGGGACCCTCCGACGATCAAGTCAGTCACTCGGGCTCAGACAAAGAACCGCTCAGCGAAAGAGAACTGAGGCAGTTAGGGTTTTGCTGGGAGGAAGAAAGCTCAGAAAACCAGAGTTCAGATCCCACTTACAGTGAGAGCACATGCCTTTATACCTGTCCGAATATCCTATCTTATTGTTTTGGGAGATCACCTTCGTACCATCGCTATGCGTGCCGGAGACATCCCGTACCGCTCACTGACGTGATATCATACGTGTTCAGCAGCTGCGAAGGCATGCAGTTTGCGCCGTCGGCTGATATGACCGAGCACAGTTGCAAGTAGTAGCGAATCGTACGCCGTAGCGAGGTATGGCCATGCATAGGGACATACAATGCCCCATACGCCGTTATGAGGTATGGCCCTCCGTAATGGGGTGCAATCACGGGCGTACTGAGAATCACGTGGGAGCACCGTGCGACCTGGAGTCGCCATTTTCCTTGATGATTGAGCTGCATGCCAATCGCTAATGACCCCCACCCTGAGACCGAAAGGGTCCCGGGGGTGGGGGAATGCCGGTGCACCTCGAGACCGGTGGGGGTCTCGGGGTCAAGGAATGATGACCCCTCCCCGAGACCGGAGGGGGTCTCGGGGGTGGGAAAATGCGGGTGCACCCCGAGACCGATGGGGTCTCGGGGTCAAGAAATGATGATCTCACCCCGAGACCGGAGGGGGTCCTGGGGGTGGGGGAATGCGGGTGCACCCCGAGACCGGTGGGGGTCTCGGGGTCAAGAAATGATGACCCCACCCCGAGACCGGAGGGGGTCCCAGGGGTGGGGAAATGCGGGTGCACCCCGAGACCGGTGGGGGTCTCGGGGTCAAGAAATGATGATCCCACCCCAAGACCGGAGGGGGTCCCGGGGTGGGGGAATGCGGGTGCACCCCGAGACCGGTGGGGGTCTCGGGGTCAAGAAATGATGATCCCACCCCGAGACCGGAGGGGGTCCCGGGGGTGGGGGAATGCGGGTGCACCACGAGACCGGTGGGGTCTCGGGGTCAAGAAATGATAACCCTACCCCGAGACCGGAGGGGGTCCCGGGGGTGGGAAAATGCGGGTGCACCCCGAGACCGGTGGGGGTCTCGGGGTCAAGAAATGATGATCCCACCCCAAGATCGGAGGGGGTCCCGGGGGTGGGAGAATGCGGTGCACCTCGAGATCGGTGGGGGTCTCGGGGTCAAGAAATGATGACCCCACCCCAAGACCGGAGGGGATCCCGAGGGTGGGGAAATGCGGGTGCACCCCGAGACCGGTGGGGGTCTCGGGGTCAAGAAATGATGATCCCATCCCGAGACCGGAGGGGGTCCCGGGGTGTGGGAATGCGGATGCACCCCGAGACCGGTGGGGAATGCAGGTGCATCCCGAGACCGGTGGGGGTCTCGGGGTCAAAAAATGATGACCCCACCCCGAGACCGGAGGGGATCCCGGGGGTGGGGAAATGCGGGTGCACCCCGAGACCGGTGGGGGTCTCGGGTCAAGAAATGATGATCCCACCCCGAGACCGGAGGGGATCCCGGGGGTGGGGGAATGCGGGTGCATCCCGAGACCGGTGGGAGTCTAGGGTCAAGAAATAATGATCCCACCCCAAGACCGAAGGGGTTTCGGAGGTGGGGGAATGCGGGTACACCCCGAGACCGGTGGGGGTCTCGGGGTCAAGAAATGATGACCCCACTCCGAGACCGGAGGGGGTCCCGGGGGTGGGGAAATGCTGGTGCACCCCGAGATCGGTGGAGGTCTCGGGGTCAAGAAATGATGATCCCACCCCGAGACCGAAGGGGGTCCCGGGGGTGGGGGAATGTGGGTGCACCCCGAGACCGGTGGGGGTCCGGGGTCAAGAAATGATGACCCCACCCCAAGATCGGAGGGGGTTCCAGGGGAGGGGAAATGCTGGTGCACCCCGAGACCGGTGAGGGTCTCGGGGTCAGGAAATGATGACCCCACCCCGAGACCGAAGGGGGTCCCAGTGGTGGGGAAATGCCGGTGCACCCCGAGAACGGTGGGGTCTCAGGGTTAGGAAATGATGACCCCACCCCGAGACCAGAGGGGTCCCCGGGGTGGGGAAATGCCGGTGGACCTAGAGACCGGTGGGGGTCTCGGGGTCAATAGCCGCCGTTACCTTATTCTGACGACACGGGATCAGTCATATCAGTCTGCATGGATGGCAGGCTTCTGGTCTTTCTTTGATGGGTAGGGTCACTATGATTCGATATGTTATATCTTCCCTCCCATTGCATATTTTATCGAACTCCATCGTTTCGATATCCTGTCTCAGGCGTCTGTTTGGGACTTCCTATGGGCCTCTATGCAGGACGATTATGGCGTCCACCTTTTCTCTTGGGAGACCATTTGACTTCCTATCTCTAAGGGCATTTTGGGGATTCAGTCACTCATTGTGAGGAGGGAGGCCCTGTTAGCTAGACATGCCGCTCGGTTATTACTGGATCCTGATTCTTTGTGGAGTTCTTTTATGAGGGCTAAGTATTGTCGCTCAGGCCAGGCGAGAGATGTCCAGCCAGTTCAGGGGTGTTCTGCTATGTGGAGGGAGATCTATCATCGTGCTCCAGCTATTATGACTGACATTCATTGGATGATTGGGATGGCTCCTCTGCTGAATTCTCCACGATGCATGGATCTCTGATCTGCCTCTATCTAGGTGGCCTTCCTTTTTTAGCACCGATATTGATAGTTTGAGGACTGTCAGTGATCTCATTGACCATAGCTCCTCGAAGAGGCAGACCTCCAATGTCACTCGCCTTTTTGGGTTTGATCTTGCATGCTGGATCTTTTCTATTCCTATCACGAGAGACCATGCCCCGGATACCAGGATTTGGAGGACTTCATGCTTACCCTGTGCTCCGATCCGTGATCTTGTTCAGATATTCAGGCCTAATTCTGAGCGTACGATTGATGCAGCTTGGATTTGGCGGCTTCATGTCCACCCCAGGGTTCAAATCTTTTTATGGAAGCTTGTCTGGGATCGCCTTCCAATTTGCATGACTCTCCGCAGTAGGGGTATGTGAATTTCTCCCTTATGCCCGGTATGTGGTCTTCAGGATGAGACAACATACCATGCCATCCTCCTTTGTCCTCGTGCTCGATTGATCTGGCAGCCTTTGGGAGACATCCCATGGGAGGGACTCTCGAGAGCTTCCTTTTTGCACTTACTCCGTTAGGTTGGCCTCAGCAACATGTCGGGGAGAAGAGGAGCTTCTTGGGCGTACACAGCTTATCAGATATAGTTATCTAGGAATCTTCTCGTCTTTGAGGATGAGTTCCCTTCCATTAACAGAGTTCTTAGGCGGGCGACAACATTGGCGGCTGAGTATTGGCAGTATGACTCTCCCCAGTGATCTGATAGACCCGGCATCTGGGGCTCCTCTACTACCACGGTAGCGAACCGTTCTACGATTTTTATCTCTTGGGAGCCCCCACCCCGGGTTTTGTCAAGGTCAATTTTGATGGGAGTATCAGAGGGACGGGATTTGTTATCCAGGATCCTGATGGCTTGATGCTTGCTGCTGGCGGGCGGAGCCTGATTGATACCTCTGTCCCATGGACAGAGCTGTATGCGGCTTGGGCGGGCATCACTTATGCTATCGGCAGCCTTGGAGCCCGACAACTATATATTGAGGGTGATTCTGCTACAGTCATTAATTGGATCAGATCGGATGCTGAGGACCGTTCTCCAATCAATCCTCTTATCCACGATGTCATATCAGCACTCCAGCTAGTTGATGAGGTTTACTGCCGTCATGTTTATAAAGAGGCCAATTCCGCTGCTGATTGGGTGGCTTCATCTGTTGCCTATCATACGGTTATCTGGTCTTGGACCACTGGAAATTCATGTCCTTCTGTTTTACGTTTGATTTTACTTTCTGATATCATGGGTTTGACTCATACCCGAGTGGTATGATCGTCCGTCTATACAAAAAAAAAAAAAAAACCATGTCCCATCATTTTTTTAATTTATTTGAGGGAAACCATCTCCCATCGTCAAAATAACATATTTCAACGATAATAAATCCTCCCAATGCTCGTTATTTTAAGTCAAAAATATTAATCGATATAATGCATTAGTCTATAGATAAGTTGCATCAAATTAGGCAATTATACTGCTCACAATCAATTCCCCTTCATAAGAGAAAATGACCCTAATCTAAAACACAAAAAGTTCCGACCTTTCAGAAATTTTTTATCTTTCTCTAGGATTCATCAAACCCCTTAATATTGGGAGAAAAAAAACATCATAACAAGGAGAGAAATAGAATCGAGAAAATATAGAATTAAGAGAGAGAAGAAACCTTTTTTTTTCCCAAGAAAACTTCACCTTTTTGATGCTTCGGATGCCCAAAATAGTCAAAAGATTAGGGATGGATGGAGATAAAAAAAAGGGGGCTTCTATTTGCACAGCAAAAATTACTCTATACACCCCACCTTCCCCTCCCCTTAACAAAAATAAATTATCAATTTTATTTCTATAAAACTTTACCAAAATGCCCTTATATTACTTTATGCACTCATCTCAACAAAACACCCCCCTCCCCCATTCCAACGTTCAGATGATCGATTCTCATCCTTGTTTGAAAAGATTTCAATCCTTAATTGAACAATGGATAAGCAACTAGCAATTTGAAAATGTTTTACGAACGAATTTTTTTTCATGGTTTATATTTTGTTTGGTCGTACAGAGCCGAACAAATCACCTTTGTTTGGCCACACATGGCCGAATAGAAACCCTCTGTTTGACCCATCCAAGCCGCTTCTGGTCGACCACATAGGACCGAATAGAGATACCTTATTCGGCCCTTACTTCTTCTGTTCAGTCCAACGAAGCTGAACAAGGCTTTCCTGTTCGATCCTGTTGGGCTGAACAGATTGTTCTTTGTTCGACCCAACAGGGCTGAACAGAAAGATCAAGGGTGATGAAAAAAGACGAGAAACTTCGGTGAGAAAGAAAGGCAAATGACGAGGGAAGGAATGGAGTGGAGGAAAAGGGCGAGAAAGGGAGGTGGATGGAAGCGAACAATGACAAAAAAAAAACTCATTCTATTCAAAGTGAGGGCCGCTACTGCTTGCTAGTACCAAGGAAGGAGGATTTACCGAAAATGTTGCGCTACTGCCTTTCGGTGCCGGGGAAAGAGAATGAAAGAGAGGAGTAAAACAAAGGGGAAAGGATAGTTTATAAATTTTCTTTACTTAGGGCGGGGGGGGGGGGGGGGGGGTGTAGAAAGAATTTTGGGGGTTCAAAGAGTAATTGAAAAAAAAAAAATAAAAAAAGAAGGGAAGGGGGGGGGGGGGGGTTGGGGTACAGAGTAATTTTTGCGGTGCAAATTGAAGCTCCCAGAGAAAAAAAAAAAAAAAAAATTCTATTATCGACGGACGGTAGGAACGAAAAAGAAGAAGCAGGATGGATAAATAGCGGGAAGGATTCTAGAGAGCTCTATTTCGGGTCAGTCGGGTTTTAAGAAACCCGTTACGCTCTTATCGGATTCGATTCTTTAATTTCGACCTGACCCGAAAAGGACCTCGCCCCTTTTAAATCCGCCCGCCTCTCTGCAACGAACTATCTTCGCGACTGTCCCATAAACCATCCTATGCGGTAACTGGTTTCATGATTAGCTAAGATGCGCTTAGAAATTAGAATAGAATTCGCACGGCAGCTCTTATTTATCTTTATAGAAATTTATATGCGCGCATTGTCAATGGCTTTTCTCCCAGCCCCTTCCCCCAGTCCCGCTTCCTAACCTAGCAGGGCGCAGAAGCCTACTCGAATCGGCGTCAGCGGAGATATAGCGGCGGCGGTGGCGGCTCCTCCACTGGTTAGAACCCTCTCTCTCATTATTTGGGAATATATGTGTCTGATGCAGGAGCGAACTTGGGGGAAGGGGAGGGAGCTAAATATCGTGTTTTTATTCATCGTAGCGTGGGAATTGTCTCGACCGCGGTGGGATTGTGGTGTTTTGATGGCGAATTCCGGTAAAGGAATCGACATTCAGAATCTTCTTTCGCTGGGGGATGATCTTGTGGGGGTCCTCAAGAATAAGAAGGATGGTGATACCTTGATGCAATCGTTAGAGGGAACTAAGATGCTCCGCTCCTCGTGTCTGTCGGATTCCAACGAGCTCCGAAGCTTATTAGAAGGTCAGGATCCTTCCATTTCTTCGTGTTTTTTTTTTTTTTTTGATAGTTATTAGCTGGAAGTTTAGCGTAGAATTAGAACAAGGCAAAAAGGAAGTTAAATCCTAAAGGTCTTACCAAAAGAATATCTTTAAATCATAAGTTCTCTGTTAACCCTACAGAAGTGAAGAAATTTATATGGATTGAACCAATTTCAACTCAAGAGATGCTCTGGCATTTTTAAGTCCGATACACAGTATGCCAAATATATTATCTTTTCTCCTTTGTACATTACAAGGGCCTGAGGAAGTGAGCGATGGACCTGATCTCCTCAAATAAAACATATTTCATGGTCTGTTCCTAAAACTTATTTTAAATGATTTTAACTGATGATAGTTCCAATTGTTTGCAGATGATGTCCATGTCGCGTCAATAATTTTAGCCCAGCGACAATGATGGGAAGTGGGAAATCATTAAGCATTTACTGACCTCTGCATCTCATTATTCTATAATTCATAAGATGGATAGATGCTATTGAGTTTTACCATTGCCATAACTATCTTAAGTTTTAAGTACATCAGGTCCCTCCTCAAATTTAGATGCCATATGCCACTTTTCTTCGATTATCCTGACCTTAGACGAGTCCTTCCCTACGGAATGAATAGTAAAGGAGATAATCCAAAGAATGCAACTAGACCAATTTTTCGAAATTCATGCTCTTCTCCTTCAAACTTTGAAGCTATTAAAATTTCTCACTCTATCACCCTTAAACTCACTCTATCATCCCTTGCTGTCCATAAATATTATCTGGAGAATTAGGGCTGCAAGTAAACCAATCTGTTCACAATCAGCTTAGGTTCAGCATAATAACAAGCTTCTTTGAACTCATCTGAATGGCAAACAAGGTAAGCTTGAGCCCCATTCCAAACCTGCACTCAAAAACTGGGCAAACCCAAACACTTAGACTTGCAAAAATATGCAGAAGCTTGAGTAAACAGATTTTTTCAAGCTCATTCATTAGAAAATGAATGAAGACAAAACATTTGCAGTTAAGATCCTCTAGATCATCCATCCCTTTTATTTAATAAGCCAAGCATGAACTGCAAATTTTGAGTTCAGATTATTTGCAACCCAATTAAGAGGTACATCAAGTGTTAACATTGCTATTGTCAGTTTGTCACACGATCATATTTTAGATTTTGGTGACAGTGTTTTTGGCCACCAAAGCCTAAATAATTTGACACACCTCATGAGAAGTGTTTGTTTTCTGCTGGGAGAAAGCAGTCATTGTAGATTTTGTCTTGTCATGGAGAATCAAGAAGAAGAAAAAGCCTTTGAAGGACTCAAGATGAGAATGTTGTGAATATGCTCCGATTTTTCTTAAGTGAACTTAATTTGGTTCTTTTGAGGATCCTTAAATTCCTTCACGGTACTATGTTATCCTAGTAAATGTTTGTGTCCTGGTTGTACTGCAGATTATCAAGAGAAGATAAATACATGTCAAGAGAAGGTAGAGAAAGCAAAACGTGAAATGATTGCTGATGCTGAATTAGAACAAGTTCAGAGTGAATTGGAAAATAAACTTCAAGAGGAACTTCTGCTTGGTCGGGAACTAAGATAAGTATCATTCATTTCAGTATAATTGTATATTTTAAAAAGACTTTTTATTTAGAAATGGCAAACTTTCAGTCATTACTGAATTATCTTTAATGTGCTACAACACAAAACTTAGTGATGAGCTTTGTAATTTGGAGCTTCAAAGGGTTTCAATTGAAGAGCAAAAAGAACTAATCAAGAAAAAAGAGAAAGATGCATCAAGCAAACGGCAAGTTCTGTGACTTTATTTTACTCTGCATCCAAAATTCTTATTTAATTTTTTTGTATTGAATAATATTTTAAGGATCTTGACTTGGCTACCTTCGAGAGAATCTTTATTCAAATCTGATTAGGTCTAGATTTGTATGATGGTAATTCCAAATCAATGATCCAAACTATTAGATGTGATTTAATACTTGTAAGATGCTTGTACATCAAAAATTATGTGATTTAGAGGCCTTGACCCATGTATCAAGTGGCCAAAAAATTAAACAATTTAAATAACATAAAATAATACATTTTTTTTATCCATTTGATGTATAGGCTAGAAATCTTCAAATCATATAATTTTTGGTATATCAGTATTTTAAAAAGTTGATCATATTCAATGGTTCGAATCATCAATATAACACTCCTATCATCTAAATCTAAACCTAGCCAAATATAAGCGGAGATACTCTCAAGCTCATGTTTGAAGCATTTTGTATTTTAAGGCTTTGCAAAAATCATTTTATATGCCCCACTTTTCACTACTTTATTTTTAAGACTGAAAATAACAGGACTTGTCATATGAAGTATGAGCAACACGAATTAAGAGTACTCAATACAGTATACACTGTAGGGCTTTAAAATTTTACTGGCTGTCTGGTCATCTGGATTCCATAATTATGGCAATTCAATACATTCTATTGTGGCTTTGCTCCACCTCAAAGAGTCTTACTTCCTCGCAAAGAGCCAAAAGAACTTTAACCAACAAGATTTGTCGCTTACACCTTTTAGCTGACACCTATATACCAATAGGATGGAGAAAATGACAAACAGATGTCACATGCTTGGACACCTATATATTGGCACCACCATAATCTCCTTGATATTTCTTGCATATGTTCTATATGAGGTTTTCTCTATTAAATTGACTTTTAGCATATTCAACATCATATGGAATTTTTGTACATGAGAAGTTCTTTATATATACTACAAAGTTTCACATATTTTAGTCAAATTTATTGCATCTTTACCTTTTCAGCATAAGATGCTTGTATCCATCTTAATACTTTATGAAGAAGGCTGAGTTACATAGTAGGATCCAATGGTGCAGATACATGTAAACTACTGAGCATAATTCTAACATATAAAATTCTTGTGCAACAAATAGGCCTTGGCTTTTGAAAAACCTGCAAGACTTATGCCTGCATTATCAGCTCTTCCTTCCACCAATGTGGATCTGCAAGGGCGGAACAAAAGTTTTAGCATTTTAATCTGAGCTATCAGTACAATGTCACAGTAAAAGTTTTGGCATTTTAATCTGAGCTATTGCTAGCAGTGTTGAAGCATAATATGAATTCTTCTATCAGACTATAATGATAACATGTCTATCAGTTAAGCAATCCCATGCAGATGTGATAAAGCCTGCAGACCGAGGTAATGGTTACCACAAAAACTTCTATGTTACCGCAAAAACCTGTTCTTGTTAAATATGGTTCTGGATATACCTTACAGGAATTAGTATTATGGATCATTTTCAATTTAAGATCAAGGCTCGAAAGAGCCATGTAATAAAAGGACAAGACCCTGTAAAGCAGAGATTCTCCTTAGCCCAATAGAAGATAGAGTGAGAGTTCTGTTTGCGAAGATTCAACAGATCCTGCTAATGCTAGAATATGCTCTGGGTATGAAAGCTGTAGATATGGATTAATATTAGAGAAAATGGCAACTCCTATGTAACAAATTTGCATTTAGGACAGCTCTCTTTGAATCAGAGATTTAAGTTTTTTTACCCTCTGATTTTTTAATCAGAGATTTGTTGAAATATCAAATAAGTCAAGTGGGTCCTGTCTCCCGCTCTCCCGCCTTTAATATTTGTACATATATTTTACAAGCGTCACTTTCAGATCAGCTAAGGGTTTCCATTAGAACTATTATGAGGTCATGCATTTTTCTATTATTAAACTACGAATTTGTGAATTACTCGAATTTCTTTATTTGCAGAGATTTGCTTTCCATGTGTGCTTCAGTGACAAGTATCATCCCAAATTTGGAAGATGACAGCAAGATTTCTGGCTGTATCCTTTTCACCAGAAGTGGCACTCACATTTCCTTATGTCATTTGTTTGTATAATGGTATTTCCCCCTCCCTTTGTTCAGTAGAATCTCTTACCAATCCAATTAAAGGATTTCCTTCAGAGCTTTTCTTTGCTGAGCACTTCTGGGAAGTTTCTCAGGACTTTGTTTGACATAGCGTGATTCAATGAGTTTTGTCCTTAAAAAATATTCAGATATTGTGGAGAGAAACAAGAAGAAAATTGAGAAATTTGAGTTCGAGTGTACAGCATCTCCAATGGAGGTATGCAACAGGTTGTGGAAGATGGCATAGTTGATTGCTGATGCATGGTGGAGGCATCATCCTGTTCCTGATTGCATGGTTGAGGCATCACCCAGTTACCGTTCATTTTCAGCTGTCTGTAATCTTATGTATGAATCCTATGTCAACTTCTTTCCCTTTTTTGGTGACCATGTTTGCTTCTTGCTTTCATACTATGATGGATGACAAAGACGTGGAGTTATTAACAAACTACTGCTACTTAATATTTGAAAATTTAGTTGTTTTCACCAAAGCAGGGCATCAAAGCTGTAGAACAAATCAAAATTTAAGAAGCGCATAGAAAGCGGGTGCAAGAGGGTGCTTCTTGAAAGATTTTGAATCCAATGTCACCCTAGGTATAAGTTGGTTGGAAATGTTTTGTTGCCATATTAATTGCCCTGAAGAAAGTAGCAGGTAACAGTGATTGGGCTTACACAAAGCAACAGGGTTAAGCTTGTGGTTTGAGTGCAGAAGTTTAGAGCGTGTCTCAAAGTCTTGTTTGGTCCATCGTAGTTCGGTGCTCTGGGGTTTCCACAGAAACTAATTTGGAAGATATTAAAAACTGAAAAGACGCAACAGGGCATTTGGTCTAGTGGTATGATTCTCGCTTAGGGTGCGAGAGGTCCCGAGTTCAATTCTCGGAATGCCCCTTCAATTTTTTTTTATTTTTTTTATTAATTGGTTCTGGACCTTCCTTGCAAAAGAAAGCTCTATAACCTGTCCTTGTAGAATTTGTTATGAATAAAATCTTTCTCTAATGTAGAGCAAGATAATATTCAAACGTTGGGCGATAATTTTTTTGAGAAAACTATATTGAGCATAGTTATTTTCCTACTATAGATAAGGATGGCTGTCTAGCTAAGAAATTTTTTTTTCTACATTTCGATTAGAAAAAATATATCCAAAAAGGAAAGAAAGGTGCAGAGAAGAAAAATAAATGAAATATTATTGTTGTTGTTGTTATTATTATTATTATTATTATAAAATTTTGGATGATGAAACTAGATCTGAAAGAGGAAGATCACAAGAGGGCTTTGCATCAAAATCCTAAATCACCAACAAACACCAGAGTATAGCACCCTTGGTCATTCTTTAAAGAAGATCACAAGAAGGCATTCCATCATAGTCCTAAATCGCTAACAAAAATCAGGCTCTCTAGCTCCCTTTGTCATTCTCCTTCTCTCTCTCCGTCAACAGCCAAAGGAGCCGCGTTTGACTGCATCGGACATCACAGCATAGGCGAATCATTTATCAACAACACGCTGAATACATTCATCCACGGATATCAGATATTATACCGGGGCGGAAAGAGAGAAGCAAACAGCAAGATTTAAAGCATTATACTTTTTTGGCCATATGGTTTTGACCCTTGGACCAACAGGTGAGAGAGAGCGTTATACTTCTTCCGTTCCTAGCTTCAACGCAAAACCTGTTGGTGGGTATGTCTGCAGATGATGGCTACCTAATGAATCAGACTGAGGCTAGAGTTTTACTCTATGTCTTTAGGACAATTTCGTCCTGCAATGGTGCTTACGGTCAGTATGACGATTGTCTCCCAGGATACAACAGTCTCCTTTTGATGAAAGCAGCACTACAATTCACCAAAACTTTCGAACCAAGAATGCTACTCTCTTTTCAATGCACTATTGCTATACTATCCTTAGGAAAGTATGCAAATGCCTAAGAGAGAGGAAGACTAGAATTGATTCAAATTGAACTCAATTCGGAATGGCTTNTGATGAAAGCAGCACTACAATTCACCAAAACTTTCGAACCAAGAATGCTACTCTCTTTTCAATGCACTATTGCTATACTATCCTTAGGAAAGTATGCAAATGCCTAAGAGAGAAGAAGACTAGAATTGATTCAAATTGAACTCAATTCGGAATGGCTTGGGATGATTGAAATGAGAGGGTCTAGGGTCCTATTTATATGTTTTTAGGTGCCCCTTGGAAGTGCCCCTTGGAAGCAACCCTACGAATTAAATTTAAATTCTATTATCAAAGGATGTGAGGGTTAAGGGCTTATCACCCTTGATATGCCCTTTAGACATCGTGATCTTCAGATCAGGCGATCGGATAAGCCTTTTCATGGCTGTGATCTGAAGATCAGCCGATCAGATAAGTCTATCCTTATCCTGATAAGCCTTTTCATCATCGTGATCTGATGATCATGTTATCAGATAAGCGGATGCTTATCACAACCGTACGATCGAATGGACATGTTGACTGGTCAACCAACCGACCTGTTGACTAGTCAACTTGACTAGTCAACGACGGATGTCAGCCGTTGGATCGTGATCAAGATTGTGATTTGATCACCACATCTCGACCCTTCATCCGATCGATCAACGATCAATTGATCTCAGCCCCTTATCTTGATCCGATCAATCTCTACCGTCGGATCATCTTGATCTATAAAAAATTTAAAGCCCCTCAAACGATACAAAGTGCGCCTACAAAGCGCCCATTGCGCCCTTCGCACACGCGCGTGCGCGCGCGCGTGCGCGAGGGTGATGCTACGCATCACCCTCAAGCTCTCCACTTGTGGTGAGCCTAAGGAACTTAAGCTTCAAGGAAGTGGTTTCCATATAAGTGAACCTTCCTTTCTTGATTTTTTCGATATGGGACTAAATGTCCCCGCAATTTCTCATTCACACACATAAGGCGGTAATGGGCTTTCAAGGCCCATTAGGGTATTTAGGGTCTATTTTGGCCCATTACCCAACAATCCCCCACATGAATGGAAATTGGACTTAGATCAAAGATCATCAGAGATCAGCAAAGGCAAACCCCCACATAAAAGGATTTTAATGCAAATGAATATGCAGACACACTAAAGAGAGTATAATGGGATGAAGTTGTATCGGGATAGGTAGCTTGTGGCTTTGAACCTTCCTTAGTGAGTTGTTATCGAGTTTACTTGCTAAAAGGTGAACACGATGTCTTGAACCTTTCAGCGTTTTGTGTAAACTAAGACAATAACAATCACGCAACTTCTTCCCGAGCATTCTTTTGGTTCTCATGGTTGTGTTCATTTTGGCCCCGAACAACTCCTGGTCTCATGAGTGCTTCAGAGAATTAAACCTTAAAATTCTCATAGAATTGGCCCAGTTCACACTCACATAGGTGATTCTTATTAAGAGTATCCTGCTATACCCCACATGATGTTCATGTCATAAGAATCATTAAAAGCAATGCTTATCCTAGTACCTTTAGCAGGTAGCACCAATTATCATAGGAATGAGTAGGATTGTACATCCTTAGTGCTATCAAGTCTCTTCATAATTTAGTTGTCCCTTTTGAACCTAGATCTTGGGATCTCCAGTCAGCTAGGTTGGGTATCCACTATGAAGATTTTTTAGTTATAGGTTTTAAACCCATTCCCCTCGATAAACAGTTTACTTGATCTCTTGGTAACCCCTTTGTTAATGGATCCGCTAGGTTTTTCTTTGACTGAACATAGTCAATAGAAATTACACCAATTTCAAGTAACTGCTTAATGGTATTATGTCTACGACGTATATGTCTAGACTTACCATTATACATCTTATTCTGTGCTTTGCATATTGCCGATTGACTATCACAATGTATGCATATTGCAGACACAGGCTTTGGCCAACATGGAATATCTTCTAAAAGGTTTCGAAGCCATTCTGCTTCTTCAGCTGCCTTTTCTAAGGCAATAAACTCAGATTCCATAGTGGATCGAGCTATACAAGTTGTTTAGAAGATTTCCATGACACAGCACCTCCTCCTAAGGTGAATACATATCCACTTGTGGATTTTGTATCTTCTGTGTTAGATATCCAATTTGCATCACTGTATCCTTCTAATACAGCTGGATATCTTGAATAATGTAATCCATAACTTAGGGTATATCGCAGATATCTTAATACCCTTATTAGAGCTGTCCAATGATTTGGACCTGGATTACTTGTAAATCTACTCAACTTATTGACAGCATATGCTATGTCAGGACGAGTACAATTCATGACATACATTAAACTGCCAATTATACGTGAGTATTCCAATTGAGATATGGGTTCTCCAGTATACTTAGCCAAATGTAGATTAACATCTACAGGTGTTTTCACCGGGCTAGTATCATACTTTTTATACTTATTTAATATTTTCTCAATATAATGAGATTGAGATAATATTATTTCCTCAGATGTTCTAGTGATTCGAATTCCTAGTATAACATCTGCAACACCCATATTTTTCATATCAAAATGTTTGATCAACATTTTCTTAGTCTGTTTAATCATTTCAGTATTACTACCAATGATTAACAGGTCATCTACATATAAGCAGATTATCACATACCCTTCAGATAGGGATTTGGCATATATGCATTTGTCACATTCATTTATTTTGAATCCATTTGATAACATTACATTATCAAATTTTATATGCCATTGCTTAGGTGCTTGCTTTAATCCATATAAGGATTTAACAAGTCTACACACCTTCTTTTCTTGTCCTGGAACAATAAATCCCTCAGGTTGTTCCATGTATATTTCTTCATCTAATTCACCATTCAGAAAAGCAGTTTTAACATCCATTTGATGAATTTCAAGATTGTTAATGGCTGCAAAAGCTATTAACATTCTTATAGATGTTATTCTACTTACTGGTGAATAGGTATCAAAGAAGTCTATACCTTCTTTTTGTTTGAAGCCCTTAGCCACTAATCTGGCTTTATACTTGTCAATTGATCCATCAGCTTTTAGCTTTTTCTTAAATATCCACTTGCACCCTAAAGGTTTCATACCAGATGGTAGGTCTACCAACTCCCAGGTATGATTATGCATGATGGACTCAATTTCATTATTGACAGCTTCTTTCCAAAAGGGTGCTTCTGGATTAGACATTGCCTCTTTGAATGTCTGAGGTTCATCTTGTAACATATAAGTTACATAATCAGGACCAAAGGACTTAGCAACTTTTGGTCTCTTACTGCGTCTGGGTTCATCTTCAGGATATTCTTCCTGATGACTACTACTAGCAGTATTATCATCATAAGTTCTTTTATTTGAACTTATTTCTAATTTCCTTTTACTTGGAAATATATTTTCAAAGAATGTTGCATTCCTTGATTCCATGATTGTATTTTTCTGTATATCAGTTATATCTGATTTATACACAAGAAAGCGATATGCACTACTATTATGTGCATATCCGATAAATATACAATCAACAGTTTTAGGTCCTATCTTGACCTTTTTGGGGTCCGGAATAGCTACTTTAGCTAGACACCCCCACACTCTTAAGTAATTGTAGGAAGGCTTCTTTCCTTTCCATAACTCATATGGAGTCACTTCCTTCTTCTTAAGAGGTATCTTATTAAGAATATGATTTGCTGAGAGAATTGCTTCTCCCCATAAATTCTGTGGTGTACCAGAATTTATTAACATAGCATTCATCATTTCTTTTAATGTGCGGTTTTTACGTTCCGCAATTCCATTAGATTGAGGTGAATAAGGAGCAGTAGTTTGATGAATAATGCCATGCTCCTGACAAAATTCGTCAAAAGGTGCATCATATTCACCACCTCTATCACTCCTTATGGCCTTAATCTTTTTGCCAAGTTGATTTTCAACTTCATTCTTATAACATTTAAACATTTCTAAAGCCTCATCTTTAGACTTTAGTAGATACACATAGCAGTATCTTGTTGAATCATCTATAAATGTTATAAAATACTTTTTACCTCCTCTAGTTTGAATTGACTTTAAGTCACATAGATCACTGTGAATTAAGTCAAGAGGTTCAGTATTTCTTTCAACTGATGGAAATGGTGTTTTTGCTAACTTAGCTTCAACACACACTTCACACTTGTAATGTGGATCGATTTCATGATTAGGTAATAATTTCAATTTCATTAATTTTTGTAATGAATTAAAATTCGCATGTCCTAATCTATCATGCCATAAACAAGAGGAGTCAATCATATAAGCAGAAGAAGATGCTTTATTCATTTCAAGGTTTCTGTGTACAGTCATTACATTCACCTTGAATAATCCATTATTCAAGTAACCCCTTCCAATAAATATCCCCCCCTTAGTGAGTACAAATTTATCAGACTCAAAGACCATCCTAAAGCCATGTTTGCTTAGGAGGGAGCCTGATATGAGATTCTTCCGGATGTCAGGGACATGTAGCACATCATTCAGTAGAAGCTCCTTGCCAGATGTCATCTTCATAACGATGCGGCCAAGTCCTTCTATCTTGGATGTAGCGGAGTTACCCATGACCAAATTTCTACCATTGATAGGAGTATATGATGAGAACATACTCTTATCAGAGCAGACATGTCTGGTAGCTCCAGTGTCGATGTACCACTCATTTGCTTTGTCAACCATGTTTGCTTCAAATACAACAGCTGACAGCATCATCTCGGATACCTCTTTGGATAGGGTTTCAGCAACGTTGACTTCTTTCTTTTCTTTATCCTTGAAACGGCAGTCCTTGGATTTGTGTCCTTGCTTTCCACAAACAAAGCACTTTCCCTTAAACTTGTATTTCTTTGGATTGCCTTCTTCTGTTTAAAGCCTTCGCCTGAAAACTTGCGTTTCTTCTTCCCTTCTATGAGGTTGGCCTTTGGCTCAGCAGGTTGTCCTCCTGCCTTCTTTTCTTGGCTCTTATTGTCCTCCTCGATCCTTAGGCGGACAATTAGGTCTTCAAGTCCCATCTCCTTCCGCTTATGCTTCAGGTAGTTCTTGAAGTCCTTCCATAGTGGTGGTAGCTTCTCTATTATGGCAGCTACCTGGAATGACTCGCTGAGAGACATTCTCTCTGCATGTATCTCATGCAGGATAATCTGGAGCTCTTGGACTTGCTCCATAACTGTTTTGTGGTCGACCATCTTGTAGTCTAAGAACCTTCCAACCACAAACTTCTTGTGTCCAGCATCCTCTGTCTTGTACTTTTTGTCCAGGGATGCCCATAACTCCTTGGTAGTAGCAATACTGCTGTACACATTGTACAGGGTATTGTCCAGACCATTCAGGATGTAATTTTTGCAAAGGAAGTCCGAGTGCTTCCATGCCTCCACCGCAGCAATGACTTGCTTGTCGGTTTCCCCTTCCTTTAGGACATGCGGATCTTCATTCAGCACTCTGACCAGGTTCAGAGTTGTGAGGTAGAACAGCATCTTCTGTTGCCACCTCTTGAAATCTGTGCCAAAGAATTTCTTCGATCTCTCGGCTTGAATGGATGTCGTCATAGTAGCCATCTGCAGCAGCACTTCGTGGTAGCAGGAGAGGAGATTGTCTTAAGATTGTTGGTGGGTATGTCTGGCAGATGGTGGCTACCTAATGAATTAGACTGAGGCTAGAGTTTCACTCTATGTCCTTAAGACAATTTCGTCCCGCAATGGTGCTTACGGTCAGTATGACGATTGTCTTCCAGGATACAACAGTCTCCTTTTGATGAAAGCAGCACTACAATTCACCAAAACTTTCGAACCAAGAATGCTACTCTCTTTTCAATGCACTATTGCTATACTATCCTTAGGAAAGTATGCAAATGCCTAAGAGAGAAGAAGACTAGAATTGATTCAAATTGAACTCAATTCGGAATGGCTTGGGATGATTGAAATGAGAGGGTCTAGGGTCCTATTTATATTTTTAGGTGCCCCTTGGAAGCAACCTTACGCCCCTTGGAAGCAACCTACGCCCCTTGGAAGCAACCCTACGAATTAAATTTAAATTCTTTATCAAAGGATGTGAGGGTTAAGGGCTTATCACCCTTGATATGCCCTTTAGACATTGTGATCTTCAGATCAGGCTATCGGATAAGCCTTTTCATGGCTGTGATCTGAAGATCAGCCGATCAGATAAGTCTATCCTTATCCTGATAAGCCTTTTCACCATTGTGATCTGATGATCATGTTATCACGTGCGCGAGGGTGATGCTACGCATCACCCTCAAGCTCTCCACTTGTGGTGAGCCTAAGGAACTTAAGCTTCAAGGAAGTAGTTTCCATATAAGTGAACTTCCTTTCTTGATTTTTTCGATATGGGACTAAATGTCCCCGCAATTTTTCATTCACACACATAAGGCGGTAATGGGCTTTCAAGGCCCATTAGGGTATTTATGGTCTATTTTGGCCCATTACCCAACATGGTAATCCCCCCAAGCCTTTATTAGAGGAAATATTTACAGGAAGATGGAAATTACAGGAGTAACTGAAGTTGAGTTTAAAATGTTTTTTGGAATAAAATGGGCTTCTACTACCACCAGCAGATGTTCCTAAGATTTAAAAGATAGGAGAGTCTTTTTAATGAACACTTGGGCAGTAAAGATAGAGACACATTGCCAGTTGGTCTTAAGCTAGTCTTCCCTAATGGAAAATATATTTAGCTCTTTGATCACAAATGATGGAAACTCTGCGGCGATATTAGAATGCTAATTCGAGAGGAGATCATGGTCCAATGAGAGACAGAGTAGGGATGGAAGAGCAAGAGATGAGTGATCGACTTGATGGCTCGCCACACGCGCTACAATCAGAGCTAATATATCAGTCTTTTCTTGCTAGATATTCTCCATTTGAATTCTATTTTGAGAACCAAACACATGAATATTTGAACCTTGGAAGGAACAGTAGCTTTCTAAATGATTTTATTGTAAGGTGATTGAAACCCCACTTGCAGAATGTCATCCGATCTTTTTAACTATTTGCTGCTAAGATTGAAGTGCATCCTATAGCTTTTTTTTCTTTTTTCAAATTTTAAAATATTTTCTATTGCTCTTGCTCGATGTGTAAATGAAAAAAATAAAAAGAAAGAAAAATCAAATTCAAACATTTAAAGATGCAACATCCAAGACTTGAAACATGCCCACAAGCTTTTTCTTCTTTTTTTTGGCACATCATATAAAGCTTCAACTAGAGATTACATACGAGCCACCTAATATTCAAGACTTCAAGTGCAACTTAGAAAACCTAATGTTAAATCTTACTAACCTAGGTCTAGGATTAGACTTTGGGCTTTTTCTAAACCCACTCACTTGGTTGGGTCAAATTAGATTTCTTGTTGAGTTAGGCCCATGTCTAACCACAGAAGTCCATTCAAAATCTTGTTATTCGCTAGTCTGCTTTTTTTCTCTTAATTGGAGACAATGACAATGAGTTGAATTTGGGTGCTCCATCGTTGAAAACACGGCCATCATGCCAACTATGTACTTTGTTATTTTGTTTATTAACATGGGTGAAATTTAGAGAGACTAGCCTGATAACAAAGGTGAGAGAATTTTAATGCTAATTAGGTGAGAGAAAACATGTTATAGTAAGTATGCATTCTTGCCAAAAACTTAAAGCTAATTAGGCTGAAATTTTAATTCTCGCGCCACTTAAAAGGAGGTGATGTTGTTTGCATTCAACATTCTCCCATGCTAGAAATTCACATCAGACTCTAAAAAGTCTGCCGACAACTAATCTAGAAGTCATCGACACTACTCTGAGTCTTAAAGCAGTTTCTATGCAAGAGGGAAGTGTACCACTACTTAGTCTCCATGATTTCTACTGTCTTTGGCTTAAAGTGGACTACACAATTACTTCTCCATATTTATTGACTTTGCATTGCTCGTGATTGATTGTCGTTTGACTTTATTATGACAAGTTTTCTGAAGAGAATTAATCTTGTTGATGCAATTGATGGCATAGACAAAGTATAGTTTGAGAGAAGTCAGGTATAAATGCAAAGTAGTCACATTCTAAGAGGCAATTGGTTACAGTTTGTGGAATGATTGGGACTGGATACTTGGAAATTTGGCCAGATGGCCAAGGCAACCAGGTAAAAACAAAGGCAAGGCAAGGATAAAGACAAAAGAAAGTTATTTGCATGCCTCTCATTCTAATGAAAAAAAAAAAAGAGAGGAGAAAATAAGAAGAGTTAGACAGAAGAGTTTGGGCAAAGACACCCTGTAAAACCTGAGATGACCTGCCAACCCTATGGCATTCATTCACAAAAATAATATTTTCAAAAAGGATGGCAGCTTGTAAGTGAACCATTTGGTGATTTTTGATGATTTATGTATGGGTATATATTTATGTATATTATTATTATATTTTTGAAAGTTTAACTGTTTTGATGCTGACCACTGCCTGTTTGTGAATTAAATTCTTACCAAAATATGTTAAATTTATCAGCAGGTTGAAAACTTGGACGCTTATAAAGTGAATCTATGAGTATTTTTTCAGTTGCTATGTCCCCGATTTTTTATCTTAGTTTGAGAGCATGACACCAAGATTCCAAATCAGTTTGTGATCAGTGTTGCGGCTGTAGCAAATTCAGAATCACAGTGGGCTGAGGTGCTTCGTGTACTCAAGTCTCTTCTCCATGGCATAAACTTCTCACCAACAGGAATAGTATCCGTCTTCAATTGTCAATCATAATGCAAGCTTAAGAAAAATATTCATGATGGCTTTATGGATTAATTTACTTCAAAAAACGCGGTGCATTAGATGGAATTTTACTATTATTTAACAAAGTTTTTTTTTTTTTTTTCAAGACAAATATACGATGAATGAATACATAAACTACTTTATTATATCACGCAAAGAAAACATTTAGAATGATCCAGGCAAAAATGAGAATGAGTGCCACTGATTTACATACTTCCAATTGCATACCTTCCAATCCTTACAATCAACTCTGAAGTCAAAATGGCTGTAAGAAGCTTCACCTGATCTAGGTTACCACAGTTGCCGAAATGCCATTTCTTGGGACTTGTGCACATTAAACAGGCACATTAAGTTTATTAGAGTAGATCTCAAGAGATAGCAGGCATTCCAAGGAGTAAAACTAATAGACCAGCTAAGTGGTGCCTACTACCATCATTCACAATTAGCTCTGCCAGCTTACACCAAAAATAAAAAAAGAAAATATGCTGTTTGCGTCTGTCCAAAGATTTTCTTCCAGATCTTCAATCCTCAACACTTTTCTTCTCTCTCAAGATATCAAACATAGGTGACATATTCCTGTCAATATCTGCTTTCCTTCAGCCTCAGTAGCAGCAAGCTGTTTGTATAATCAAGAAGGTCATTCGGCAAAAACTTTTACTAGACCACCAATATGCTGCTAAGCGTGCTCAAGCCTCATGATATTTCACTGACTTTGAGGCAATGTATGATGACTTCTACCAGTAAACCCACTTTAACAGGCATTTCACTGAATTTGACAGCAACTTAGGAACCTACAGGAATGAAATATAAATAATTCATTTCAGCTTATATTGAACTGTTGATTTTACGGCTAAGAATTCATTTATAATTGAAACAAAAACTTTCTCTCACAACCCAAAATCACTTGGAGGTTACTGAAGACAGATGGAAAAGAGGACTTTTTCTTTCTTTCTCGAGTTTTTTTTTTTTTTTTCCCTTCAATCACACTCCCATTTCTATTTCATTTATTGTATTTCAAAGGAAGTGCAGGGAATGAGAATCACTATGAAGGAGGAGCTTTGATAACTATCAAAACTTCTCCCAATGGATATAAGAAGGTCCTCATGGACACCCAATTCTCAATATCTAACATGAACAACATACACATATTCCTTAATTTTGGAATAATTGTTGAAGTTCTAGTCCAACATGGTGAGTTCATGAAGCTGGTACACTAAATTTCACTTGCAGGTTCTTCAATTGATTGATTCAATCAGAATCTCCAAAATATGCTTGCAGATGTGAGCTCTAATTCTAGGCATGGGGAAACCCCATCGTTGAATGGTTCTAGCAAATGTGAGCATAAAGCAACCCACTGTCCACTGCACTTCCATGTAAAAGAAGCTGATAAACATGTGGTTCATGCCTTACTGATTTAAATTTTATATGCAGATTAATGACATAATGTTTCCTCCTCTCTTTTTCTTCTCTCCCTCATGGCTGTCTCCACTTCTCTCCCCCCACTTCATTTCTTTGATAAAGACTCGGTCCTTTTTTCAATAGAAAATTTCAAGTTGTCTTTGGCCAAGCATGGCTATTACTTTCTATTAAGTCATGGTGGAGTGGCAATTGTCAAGCTTCAGGAAAGAAGTCCTCTTTCCTTATAAAAAGTTTGCAACCGTTACTGACCTGCAACCATCACTGTAGGAGCCTCCATTGGTAAATCCACCAACCTGATCAAGAACCCACCCAATCATCATCTGACACCTCAGCACTCCGAATCTAGCAAAGCCTGATCCCATGCATGCAGGCTGAATTGCAAATCCATGGGCACCAAGCGGGGAGTCACGGGGTCATAATCCTTTATGACTTGGTCGATCTACTTGAATTTTAAATTATGCTGGCCATAGTACTAGATTTAGTCAAGGAACATGGGTACCTTCCAAGAAATGGATTCAATGAATCCAAACCTAAATATATTTGAAACTCGACAGCATGTCTTGTCCTGGATTCTCTCTTACAAACTAAGCATCTCCGATCTAAGATGTCAATGCCTTGGATATTTTTTTAGACCCAAATGTCTTTCTCTGTCTCCTGATCCTCTGCCATGCCATGGCTGTCATTTAAGTCTCGCACCATGGACGAGGTCTATTCATCGGTAGGAGCACTCTCTCTCTCTCTTAATAACGCACTCCTAATGCTGGGTGACCCTTGGTGGAGATACGTGTAATCAATGAAAGGTACTATAATCTTTCATTTGATATAATAAAAATTATTGATCTTTAATTGGTCTAATAATAAAAAATTTAGGTGGAAACCTAGGAAGAACAAACTATTTGTTTGTTGACTTTCTTTATCCTAGCCCAGTGTTGTCTTCACTATTTCACTTCATGAGGGCTCTAGGTAACAAAATAGTTCCACTCTATCAACGCTCTCTGTAATTTTGTCAGGTTGGTCCCGAGGTTTTCTTGGTCCAAATCCATTCCAATCCATTGATTGGGTTGAGGTTGGATTAGAGTACTATCCTTTGATCTAATCTTTCAATATTAAAATAAAAATTAAAATAATTTTGTTGAATCCAAATGGTGAACTTAAGGACATAGTTACCGATCAAACTAATTGATCTGGTCGATGACTCAATAAAATAAACTCTCGATTGATCCAATCATATAAAGATTTTATAAAAACAAATCGATTAATTTTTTATTAATATAAGTTAGCAAAATTAGAATAATTTTTATATATTTAAAATTACTTTTTAACCCATATAATTCAAATATAGATTTACTTTTAAGGACTTCTTAAGAATTTAGGTTTAAATCCTTCTTTTCATATCTCACCTCTCTAACTAACTTAAAAAAAAAAAAAAAAAATAATAATAAATCAAGAACATATTTTATGGATACCAAATTTATGAATAATTTTTTTTTTTATTATATTTGTATCATACTTAAATATTACTATTATTATTTTAAAAATAAAGATTAATTTCAAGTTTAAATAACTTAATTTTAACTATTTAAATTTTTAGTTATTAAAATAGTGGGATTGTATGGGTGTGAGTTTAGGTTCATCCTTTTTTTAAATCAAAATTTTTATTTTAATTATATTAAAAAATAATTAAAATTTTAATTTATTTTAGGGGGGTCCAATTCCATGGGTGATGCTCTGCAATGCCAGTCAAATCGTTAGATTTTGAGGCGGGTCCCACCAAAACGTGTTTGTACTTGCAAATAGCTGCATACTTGCCGAGCCTGGGAAGGAACCACCACCCGACCCCCGTATTTCGCAAAGGCCACCCAAATCCACCCACGCTGCCGCCCATCCTCTCCGCCAACTCACGGGTCACGACCTCCCACCAGAGGTCTTCCCTGCCCTTTCTTTCGTCCTCACTTCGAATCCCATAGCACTCATAAAACTGCCGAATTCTGCGAAGAAATCGGCAACGCGTAGCTCCCAGTGATGGCTTTGTCCTCCAAGGTTGACGCCTTTCTCCTGCTCCTCCTCCTCTTCTTCTCCCTCCCCCTCGCCTCTCCCCTCGCCGGCCAAGAATCTCCCCTCGATCGCCACGAATCCCAGCTCCGCCGCCTCGAATCCCTCGTCGAATCCCTCTCCGCCACCGTCTCCCGCCTCGAATCCATCCTCTCCCGCCGCCCACCGCCGCGATTCGACGGCGGCGGCGGCGGGAGGCGACCGGCTGCCTGGAGTGGCTGTGACCAAGCACAAACCGTCTTGGTCCGAGCGGTTCCAGTTCGCGGCCGCCGCCCGACTTGAGGCCGACGCCACAGCCGCCGCCGTCCTCCCCTACCTGGACCTCGAGGGCGTCAGCAAGTACTTCGCCGTGGGGGATTCGCGGGGGCGGACCTACGTCTTCTTCTCCACCGGCGACGTCGTCATGGAGCTCCCGGCGCCGCCGTCGGGCTCCGCTGTCACCGCCATGCTCTGCTACCTCTCCTCCCCGCGGAACGAGAGCTTCCTCGTCACCGGCCACGGCGACGGGTCCATCGTTGCTCACCGCCTCTGGATGTCTGCCGCCGACAGCGACGGGTGGCTGACCCTCACCTCGGCAGCTCCCTGCCGTTGGTCGGCGGCGGCCGGGAGCTGGAATCGCCGCCGGTGCTCGGCCTCGAGGTCCACCAAATTGGGCGAACAAGGTACGTGCTTGCGTCGGAGACCAGCGGGAGGATCAGGGTCTTCACCGAGAAAGGCTCTCTCTACGGCACCGCCATTGCCTCGAGCCGGCCACTTGCATTCGTGAAGCAGAGGCTTCTCTTCCTCACCGAAACCGGCGCCGGCTCGTTAGATTTGAGGTCGATGGCGGTGAGAGAGACCGAGTGCAAGGGGATGAAGGGCTCCATTGCCAAAAGTTATTCCTTTGACGTCTCCGAGAGGTCGAAAGCTTATGGCTTTACCGCCTCCGGCGACCTCATTTACGTCCTCCTATTAGGGGACGCCTCTAATCTCCAATGCCGGGTCCGGGCTACGAGGAAGTCGGAGATCGATCGGCCGGTTTCAATACAAACCATCAAAAGCTATCTACTTGTTGCAAGCGAGGAGAAGGTCTTCGTCTACAACATCTCCTCACAGTATCATGGCAGGGTGGGAGCCCCTCGGTCTCTATTCTTCGCGGCAATTCAAGAAATCAGGTCTCTCTTCTCGAACTCCCCTGCTGCTGCTCCGGCGGATGAGTCGCCGTCCGGGAAGCCGTTGATCGCCGCCGGCGACGAAAAGCTCGTGGTTTTGGGGCTCGGAGAGGGGTACATTGGGGTCTACCGGTCCAAGTTGCCGGTGTTTAAGGTGGAAGGCAATGCTGTGGTCTGGAGCGGCTCTGCTCTGCTATTCCTGCTGTTTTTGATACTGGCATGGCAGTTCTACGTGAAGAAGAAGGACTCCTTGGGGTGGTGGATGCCGGTGGAGTCGTTCGGAACCTCCTCAGCGTCGGCTTCCGGCCGTCTTCTTGGCGCTGGAACTCGTGAGGGAGGCTATGTGGAGGCTTCAAGGGGGGCTGCTGCTCATCTTAGAGAGCAGAGAGGAAGCGTGCTTCGACCTCCACCACCCAGAAGGTATTTCTCCCCTCCTCGTTACAGTGGAAGAGCTGGGATTGGGATTCCTTTTAGGGGGAGCTCATCGGATCCCAGTTACATGGGCCATGGGGACTTGAAGCATAGAGGACAAGATTTGGGGACCAGTGGGTATCCCAAGAGAAGGGGACCCCTGTTTTCTGACGGTCAAATTGTAAGCGATCACTTTGACTGATGTTTAGTTCCTAATTTTGGAACTCGGCAATGGAGATTTCACTTGCTATGGGTTGTAAAACCCTGAAGCATTTTGTTGTAAACATGATAGTTTTTGATGAAGAGATTACAGTGATACAAATAAGGACTAAATAAATAAGATAATGGAGAAGAGTAGTTTATTTGCATAGCATAGAGAGTGATGGGTATCTTGGGTTGCCAAATTGCATTGCTTTAACATTTTGAAATCTAATAATTGAACATATGTGAAGGATATAATTGCTATTTTTATGCCCTTTATTTGAAGGGTGAAAAGTTTTTTTTTTTTTAAATAAAAAAATTAGACCCGTTGAGATTGTTTGGTATAGAGTTAATTTTTGTTTTTAAAAAAGAATTTTTTTTCTCTTTACCTTCCGAAGATGCATTGGGTGTTGGGGTGAAAAGGAGTAAGAAGTTATTCTTATAATTTTTTAACTTTTTTTTGGGTGTATTTAATGCAGGTTTATTATTATTATTAGTTTTTCAGAATAATTACTTCTTTCTCTATGCTTCACCCTCTAAATTATTAACATGAGAAGGGCAGGTTGATACGATTAAAGGCATAAGTTATTTAAAAAATAAAATTAAAACTTCAAGACTAATAAAAAATAAATAATTACATCACTCTCTCATCTCATCATTTTTTATATTAATGATATTAATAAAATATTAATAATATTTTTATCTCTTTTACAGTAAGCTTGTTTCAAACATAATTAATAATTATATTTGTAAAAATTTATCCTTTATTTACATGAAATATAGTTAACTAAAAATCTTTTACATCTTTAAAATTTATATCAAAAAATGTTACACGAATAACTTTTCATCCTTAGTTTTTTTAGCTCCATGCCAGACGCGTGCTAAAGGGTAGATTAACAAAGGTTAGAAGACAAAAAATAAAGTTTCAATTTTTTGTATGAATAGTATCAGTTCTGTAAAATGAAATGGTATACCTTCTTCTCTTCTCATCATCTATAGGACAAAACCAAATACAACTAACAGAACAAATTTTGTACCTTTAAAATTGACATAAAAAAATATTACTTTTATAACTTTTTACTAAACCATGCCACATGCATCCTTAAAAAAAAAAAAAAAGATGCATTGCTTGTTGAAATGACTCTGCTAATGGGAAACATGTTTGTTCCATCTGGTCTATATTGAGTTGGTTATTTAATGGCTTCCTTTTAAGGCTTTGTTTGTTATTTGTTGTTTCCAATGGCTAATACATAAAAATAGTTTTATATTGAATATAAAAAAAAAATTAAATGCTTATAACTAAGCTCATCTTTGATTAAATTTTATTTGAGTTTTTAAGAGACGTAGCTTGGACCCGCTAATGAATTAATTGAATTAGTAGGTGAGCTTTGAGCATTATAAATGGTATCAGAGCTAATTAAGTATGTAAAAATTGATGAGCAAAAAGCAAGGACTATTCGTGAAATAGTGGTTGATATGTCAACATATATTTAATGGTTTTCTTTTTAAGGCTTTGTTTTCACTAAAATAAAAATATTTTATATTGAATAAAAAAAATTTAAGTGCTTATAACTCAAGTTCATCTATAACTAACTTTCATTTAAGATTTTAAGATACGGATCCATCAATGAATTAATTGAATCAGTAGGTGGGCAAAAATTGATGAGCAAAAGCAAGACTATACATGAAATAGCGGTAAAGTTTTGTTATGGCATAAAGCTATATTTTAGTACGATCTAATTCAGGATAGATTATGGCTAGTTTGTAAGTACATCGTATTATAAAAGGTTAAATGCTTATAACTCAAATTCTTTTTATGATCAATTAATTTTTATTTAAATTTTTAAAATTAATAATTTTGATGAATTAATAAGTTAATTAAATGTGCTGCACACCCGGATAGCCCAGCGGTCAATGCGATGGTAGGTTGCCTTTCAAAGAGAAATCATATTTCCATTTCCCTTATGGTTTGGTGAGCTGAGATAGTTGGCCTTTTGTGACGTGGTGCTGCAGGTCGTATTGCTCCCTTGGTTGCACCTTTTCTTTTAGGTTAGCCGGCAAATACGACGAAGAAAAGAAAATAAGACGAAGGATGGAAGTAATGCAGCTCTTTTATGACCGATGCTAAGATTAGATAGCTGGTGTAAATTTGAAAACCGAGACTCCTCGGTGCCTTGTGGGAGTTTCTCTTCCTCCTCGTCCGTGTACGAGTTCTTCTACCTTCTCAAGGGAATCCCTGTGGAAGTTTCTGTGGTCGTGCTTTTGATTTCCCCATGGAAGAAACTGTGGAGAAGCTGCGGAAACTATTGACATTGACTGAAGAGAGGAAACAGACAAAGTAGAGGCCTCTTACACCTAGGTGGATTTGATGAAGATTTTCAGGCCTATTACACCTCTTCGTTTATCTGACTGTAGGGTATGGCAGAGGTTCTGTCTCTTCAAGCTCTACCAGGGATTTGATGAAGATTTTCAGGCCTATGCCCCAGCGTTCGAAGGATGCGGCGTGGATTTGAAAGATCCCCACTCTTCTAGGATTCAGTTCTTTATCTAGAAGCTTCTATGGGATTGTCTGCCTACCTATGTCCTCCTCCTCGGAGGGGTCAGCCGATCTATCCCTTGTGTAGGCCGGAGAGGAATTTACTGAGCATGCTATCTTTATATGTCCCAGAGCTAGACGGATATGAGATCCGGTGGGTTATTCTGTTAGATTGCTTGATTCAGGCTACCCTCGCTCTTCTTTTCTTCTTGACCTCCGGAGGGATTCTCATCAAAAAATGGGCTTTGGACTACCACAGCTTATCAGATTTGGCTCTCGAGGAACCAGCTTATTTTACTGATGATTCTATCTCTACTCTCCGGATTGTGAGGAAGACTAGATATTTGGTAGCGGACTGTGCCCGTATTGGTTCTGACGTCTTGGCCTCTGGGGTTCCTGCTGCTTCGGCAGCGAATCGGCATACAATTTTCATCTCTTGGGAGCCCTCCCTCCAGGGTTTGTCAAAATCAATTTTGATGGTAGTGTCCGCAGTAGAGCTGCCGGTTCTGCTTTCGTCATCCGTGGTCACCATGGTGACTTAATGGCTGCTGGAGGGTTTGGTACTCTTGACTCTCTATCCCTATGTTTGAGCTTTATGCGGCTTGGGCGGGCATCTCTTATGCTGCTCAGATTCTTCATGCTAAGAGGCTTTTGATTGAGGGTGATTCCAAGTCGGTCATCTCTTTATTGCAGAAGGAGAATTGGCATCCTGGCCTGCGAATCCGATTCTTACGGATATTTGGACTATCCTGCAGGAGAGCGACTGCGCCCATATCGCCATATTTATCGTGAAGCCAATTCGGCGGCGGACTGGATGGCTACGGCAGCGGCGCAGCATGCTGGATCGTGGATATGGAAGCTGGGCGATCCTGTCCTTCTTTATTAATGCAAATTTTGAGTTCGGATCGGTTGATTCGCATGCGACTAATGTGATCACCGTTTATACCAAAAAAAAAAAAAAAGTAGAGGTGGATCAGCCAAACAATCTTTCTAGCTCAAAAGGATCTCCATGTCTAGATGAAAATTTGTTATAGATCGGCCTGCCAAATGCTATTAAAGTTTATTTTAACGTTAACAAGTTCAAGATGCATATGTAGGAAGAATATGAGTCCTAATTTCTGTTGAATATCATGAATAGTTTATATATAAAAATTATAATTTTTGTACAAGTATAATAGCTCTAATTTTTTTAAAGTAAAGTATTATTTAGAGATTGAGAAGAGAATTTTATTGAGTGCAAAAAGGTTTAGAGTTTTGTGTGTGTGAGAGAGAAAATCTGGTGAGAAAACAATCGTTGGTAAACTTTATTTTATTTCTTAATGAAATTGTGCTCGTCCCTACGTGGTTTTTTCTCTTAGTTTCTTTTTTTTTCTCTTCTATTGATTTTTCTTCTTCTTCTTGCCACACGTGTGCAACAACAAATGCAAAGGATGAAAACTACTCTTAGGATGGTTCCTGCAAGAGGTTTGGAAATAAAAGATTTAGGTGAAATCTGTTTCTCTTTCGGTTCTTTCCACAAGATTGGTAAGAGAAAGGTTATTGAAAATGATCCTTGGAGCTTTAACAAACAATTGGTAATTTTGCGAGAACATGAAGGGGGAATGCAGCCTTTGGCAATTGTTTTCAAGGAGGTATCTTTCTGGATCCAAGTTTATAATTTACCTTTAGATTGTATGAATAAAGTTATGGGTCAAGGCAATGGAAATAGGGTGGGTAGCTTTAAAGATATTGATGTTGGTGAAAAAAGCATTGGTTGGGGAAGATTTTTATGCATAAAGGTAAAGATTGATGTTACAAAACCTCTAAAGAAAGGATTATTCATAAAGAGCATAATATAGTGAAAAAATATGGGTCTATTTTCAAATATCAAAAGGCTTCCTATATTCTATTTTTTTTTTGGTATATTGAGTCATAGTGAAAAAGATCATGAGTTGTGCCTATCAAATTTGAATAAAGGAATGGAAACATTACAATATCGGCCATGGTTTCATGCCACTGGAAGCTGAAAGAAGAAGGGCATTACCCAAGTTGAAGAGCGGAACCATGTGAAAAAATTTCTATTGCAAATAAAAAGTGTCATTTGAAGCTATAAAGGACAAGGGACAGGGGGGTGGTCATGGAGTTATTCACAGATGCTTCCAAATAAGCCCATTTCCAAGAGGAGGAAGAACATGATGAGAAGCAATGCCACCCACTAGATCCCACAAAGGAGAATCAAATGTCTGAGGTTTCAATCATATTGGAGAACTTGACAACAACTTACTTAGAAGGAGGTGTCATTAATTATCAAACCAAATCAGTGGGAAAGAACAGTAACTCTTTCTTTATTTTTTTTTTTTGAAAAATAGTTATTATTGCTGAGGCATCAAATGTACTACAAGTGGAAATAGTAATAACTAAGATAGGAAGGGGTTGGTCAAAGATGCTGTAGAAGATTTAAAAGGTTCAAATAGAAGAAGAACAAACCATGTGGGCATGGAGGTGGATTGGGTTTGCTTATCATATAAGCCAAATTTGAATGCCCCTGAGGTCCCACCCAAACATAATTAAAAAACAAAATAAGAAACATTTGGAAGAAGATCATTAGATTGGATGGAGAGATCAAGTCCTTCCTTTGAACTATTGTACATGTTGAAATCATTTAAATTATTCTTCTCTTAATTTATCTTAAATTAATTGATGCTATCCCCATCTTTCATGAATAATTTTATTTTTTATTCTATATTTTCTTATATTATTATATATTTATCTTATCAATCTCATTTTAGCTACACTGTTCTTTCTTATGTGTTACCTTTTAGGAGCATGATATTCTAACCACCTATCAAGTAAAAAAAAATAAGTGTGAATGTGGATGAAGTTTTTGTAACCCTTTGTGAATTTGATGTTATTATGGTTGGCTTGAACAAATGAATAGTCTAATACGTACCATTTATAATAAATTAGTGGATAGTTGAGCATACAAGTAGACATTCTATAGTAATTAAATAAATTTAAGATTGTTTGATAGTTAGCGCTTTAACATGAAAAAGAAGCATCATGATCATCATAAACACTACCATAAATGCTTATAAATCTCAATCTCTACTACTTTATCTAGTTAGAAGTGCATTTATAAATCCCAATCTCTACTACTTTATCTAGTTAGAAGTGCATCAAGGGGTAGATCGAGAAGCTCAATCAAAAGAGGTTAGGGTGAGGGTGGGACTCAGACTAAAGGACCCCTTTACTTGGTTCAAGAGGAGTTGGGGAGCGTAGATCTAGTTGAAGGAGAGCTAAACCAAGGCAAATTTAGCATTACTAAGATCAATGAGGTGGGAAAGAAAAAGCAAGGGTGGAGAGAGGGTTGGAGTCTTGATCATCGTACAAACAAAGTTAAAAAGGAGTCAAAAGCCTTGACACTGAAGTTTAGTGGTCAAAAACAGGGAGAGCGAGTATGGGAGAGAGGGATGGAGCTTGCATTTTTTAAAGATTAGCTATGTGAGGTCAACGAGGCATTATATTAGTGCCCATATGAAGCTCTTCATACTCCATGTGTACCCTTTCTAGCACATTCGGTTGCCCAAATCTCAAAGGAATCTAATGGTTTAGCACTTGAGTAAATTGGTACTTACATGAGTATTGTTACTCTGTTAAAGTTTTCCTCTAAGATAATGAAAAAAATAGGTAATTTGATAGGTGAGAAGCAAGAGATTCCTTTAATATGCTCAACTCAAAATTTTTTTAAAAAAAATTGTGAAAGTGTGGTTTAAATTTTTTGATAAATAATAAAATTAAACTATTAAATTTATTTGTAACCGACACCAACTAATTCGAAATTAAGGTTTTGTTCTTATTATTGTATCAAATCTTATTTATACAAATAAAGTTTGCTTTTACATAGTTTGAAGGATTTTTTATTTCTAATTAAAAGAGGTTATAATTTTCTTGAAATAGATAAAATCATTAAAAACAGTTATGAAAATTTTTCATGAAATAAATTTTGACTTGTATATCAACTTTGTTTCCAACCATTTTATTTTAGTTTGTCCAATGAGAGATATACCAAGTTGATTTGTTTTCAAAATTTTAGTATAATCAACCTATTTTGAGGTCCAAATGATGGATTGGGTTGTGATTTCTCAATACGCTATGCCTACAATAGAGGGTGGCACCACTTTATAAGGCTCAAAAAGTTATTTTTTAAAAAAAAGCCTCAATCAAATATTATACAAACAAGTTAGAGCCTTTGATCAAAAGTTTGCATATTATTTCTTTTTTGTACCAATTAGAGTGATTTACATCAAATAGTCTTAGGCTAATAGATTATACTGAAAGGTAACAACGTTATCATAAATATTCCTTTAGAGGAAAAGAAAAGAAAAGAAAAAAAAATATCACCACTTTGGAACCAAAGTTGACAAAGGAGTCAGTTTATACTTTGTTTCAAGGATCATAATGGTGGAGTTATAAGAAATTATTGTATATATATATATATTAGCAAGCTAATGGAATCATACCCAAATTTATACTTCTATTGTTATACCATCGGCATGTTAAAGAAATTCTGCTTATCCACTGATCATTTCCCAACCTTATTTTTCATGATGTATCGAAATTACTTAAGAATCTATATTTTCTTATGTAAGTGTTGCTTAAATAGAAAAATAATTTATTTATATTCTTTTATACTTTAGAAATTGATTCTAATATCTATTACTATATTCTTTTATATTATAACATTTTTAGATTAGTTGTTACGATCTATTTCTTTTTATAATGCCCTTTATGCGATCAAACCTACTTTACATACTAATTATATGCTATCTCTTAATAATTAAAGCTCAATTTTTGCCTACTAAATTATATTTTACTTATACTTTAGGTATATAAATTAATTATATATAAATTTTATTTTTTAAAAAATAGTTTTTTATAGTTATTAATTAAATAATAGTACTATGTCTCTTTATAAAATACATATTATATTACATAAAAATATTTTTTAATTATAATACTTTCATCAATGTTATATTTTATATTTTTTTAATAAAATGCATCGAGAGTAAAAGACATAAAATGGAGAATCGAAGAGTATTAAGGGAAGAAAAAATTATGATCATATAGGAATATTTGAAAACTATTAAAAAAATATTTTACTTAATTCATAGGAAACTAATTTAGATATCTCCTCAACGGCTAAATATAATTAGAGTTATGATAATTTGAAAATGTAACTTAACCTTTAACTTTTTTGCTCGAAGTAAAAGATTATAAATAAGTTAGCCAAAAAAATACTCAACTCAACTCATCTAAGCCTTTTTCCAACTACATGAGTCAGCTACATGAATTTGCTTCCTCATTCTACTCTATTTAGGATCAAGTCGATATTTAAATTATAAACAGTTATATCTTTTTTAATTATTTTTGTTCATGTTAGTTTAGGTCTACCTCTACCTCTATTTTTATCATGAATTAAAAGATCACTCTTGCTAAATGAAGCATCTAAAGGTCTACATTGTATATGTCCAAATCATCGTAATCGATTTTTTTTTTATTTTATCTTTAATTGGGATTATTTTTATCATTTTTTTATATATTTATTTCTAATTCTATTTTTTTAAAATTTTACGGTATATTCATGACTAATAAAAAAATAAAATTCTTTTATTAAAGAATGAAGAGCCAAGTTTACTATGAAACCTCCTTCATCATGTACCATAGCCCATTCATCATCGGGAATAAATGGTGAAGGATAATTTAACTGAAGTTTTAATCAATTTCATTATTAGCTGTCAAATATGGCATTACTTAGATTATATTATGATTTTTATATGTTTCCTTTATATCTCATTTCATGCACCTCTTTTACCCATTTCCCTATTACTTTTATTCTTATTTAATTTGTGAAGAGATGTAGACAACACCAAAGGAATGACTGTATTTTGTTTTCAAAAGTATTTTTTATTTTATTGTAAATGATATCTTTTTAGGCAAATAAATTAAAAGAATACTATCAATTCCTATATCTTCAAATCCTCTAACCTTATTTTCTAGCTTCTTCTTCCTTTTAATGGAAAATCTAGTTTAGCTTTGTATTATTATGAAGTTGTGTTTTTCAGATCAAATGTTTTTCATAAGTAGTTTTTATTTTCTATAAAAATAAAAATAGATAGAAGGATGGTTATCATAAAAAAAGGAGGCACATCATAACTCTCCAAGCTACCAAGGATGCGCCATTCTTTGGGTAAAGCTTTGCCGTCTTAAACTCTTAAGCTGCCTGCCTCCTAGGAATTCTTTTACCACAAGTCTCAGCCTTAACGGTCGCAATTAGTTTTTTATTTGCTCATGATAGGCATAGGTTATGCCACACAGGCATGTACTTAAATTTGAATTAAGTAATCCATGATTATAGTATGATAAAAAAAACGCCATAAAAATAAGAAGATACAAGTAATTTACGTGGTTCGATGAGATATAGAGTTGGACATTGGATGGTGCCGGATGAGATATAGAGTTGGGCATCAGACTATGCTGCCCATGGGCCGGCACAGCTCGGTAAATCGTGCATGCCGAACTCAAAAAATTTGGCCCGCCGTACTGACCCAGCACAGCACGGCCCATATGGGCCTAGGCCGGCACAACCCATAAGGACCTAGTAAAAAAATTAAAGAAAAAAATATTTTTTTAATTTAATAAATTAAAAAATTATTAAAAATAAAGAAATTTATTAATATGAAGTCACCTTAATGGTGGGGGGTTTGGCATAGACCCTTACCAATTTATTAATTTAAAATCAAAATAGTACACGAAAGAAGGGAGGCTAAACCTGACCTTCAGAATATAATAAGAAATAAGAAAAAAATAGAGATGACTTACTTTAATAATTAAAAAAATAAAAATATATAATTATAAAAATAAAGATGACTCACTTATCAATAGTATTTGTGTCATCATCATCTCCGTTAGTTAAGTCATATCCACCTTTATCTTGAAGCCTCGTCTCAACATCTAACCAATCTTTGAAGAAGCATTTCAAACCAGTCATCCTTCTTCTCTTTTCATCCAAAATACGTTGACCTGCAGTGAAAGTGGATTCCTATCCCATGTAATGGTAGACATAATAGGATATTGGCACTTGCTAGAAGAGAGAAATAGTAGGAGTAGAGAAGAAGAGAAGAGTTTTTGGTATGGTGAGAATAAGGAAGGAATAAGCTATTTATAGAAGTTTAATTATTTTTTTTTCAAAAATACCCTTCAATATAGGTATTCTATGATTGAGGGGGTTAACATGATCAAAACCCCCCATATGGCCATTTCTAGGAAAACGGTTAAAAACGGCTCTAACTGCCTAACTAGGTCGTGTCGGCATGATCGGCCAGTAATTTTTTTGCAGGCCATGCTTTTTTGGTGTAGTCCGATGGACCTAGGTCGTATCATGCTAGACATAGCCCTCGTCCTATATCCACGGAGAGCACCGGAGAAAAAATTCCACTATTTGAGCTAGTACAAGTAATGGAGCCATTTTGGTTCTTGTCGTTATTTACATAACTTTTCTTTTTTACAATGTTCCGACATCCTCTAGAAGATCTAAACCACTCTGTCCTTCTTAGATGACTTTATAAGGGTATTTTAATTGTGTGCCTTATCTCTTTTGATGAGAAGTAAAATTATTATTACATTAAGGCATGTACACATCAACAATTAAGTTAGGTCCAATCCCAACATCTCGCTAGCCAACTATCATAGCCACAAAGTAGCAAAGATCAATCGCCTTTAGCAAGGTCGGATCGCCCCAGTAATCCGAACCATTCTCATTTCTCGGTAAGCCAAGGTATCCATATCTCGGCGATACGAGCCATTCTTATTTCTCGGTAAGCCATCCACAGCTCGACGAGATGAGCCATTCTTATTTCTCGGTAAGCCGAGGTATCCACACCTCAGTGATACGAGCCATTCTTATTTCTCGATAAGCCGAGGTATTCATACCTCGGCATCACGAGCCATGATCATATCTCGGTAACTCGAGCCGCCTTTATGCCTCGGAAAACCAAATTGTCCTCTGCCTCGGCCAGACCGAAGCACTCAAAATGCCTCTGCAGAATTCGATACAGGAGAGTCCCTATTCGCTAAAACAGAATAAGATTCCAAACAGAGAATCATACCCAGGAGTCGCCTAGAGCCTACGCGATCGTGGAATCCCAAGGCATCAGCCAGCTCTCCTAGCCGTCGATCCTTTAACTGACAAGATACAGATCCTACTAATCTTGCAACAAACTCGATTCGAATCCATTTCAATCATAACAACTTTCGGCCCCCACGATGCGCCCAGAGAATCAGGTGATCCTCTATAAATACCACAGCACTTCAACCTCTCAGGTACGCACGAATCACCTTACAAAAACTTCTACACATTTACTTGGCTTTACAGAATCAATCACTCCATTAGAGCTCCGATCGAGAGCTTGAAGGAAGATTCTTCTGTAAAAAGTCTTCTCCTCACATCTGCCTGCTGTGAATCTCCACTGACTTGGGCGTCGGAGTGTCCCCCGTAGAGGACAACCCCAAGGATCCTTTGGGAGCACGGACTATCTTGCAGGTTCCACCTCGGACATCGAGATCGGAGTTCGGACCCAGAGCTGGAAGCGCACCCGAGTCGGAGAACGGATTTTCGCGGCAACAGATTGGCGCTAGAGGAAGGGCCTCAAGTCCATAAACTTGTAATCCGGGAGACAAGACTAAAAAACCAGGAGAAGCATCCTCTAATGGCCAATCGGAAGAGAGCCACCTCTGAGGCTCAAGATCAGGCCACATCTCAAAGGCTTGATCCAATTAGTGATGTAGCACCTCCGCTACCACCACCAGCTGAAACTCCTTCCCACCAACAACGGCGGTAACCATGGACCAGTTCGCCACTCTGGTTCAGCAGGTTCAAGCATTGACCCAGATGATCCAGGGATTCCATGCAATCCCTGGCCCTGCGTTCCTGCCTCCCAGCCTCGCGAGGAGGCCGCTGCCCCTGCTCCGCCTGCAATCTCTTCTTCCAATCTGCTGGGGTGACGGATCGCGGTCACCGGCCTGCAAAGGTGAGATCGGCGCTGCAATGAACTGGAGGGAAGATCCCGCTCAGATCCAGGCGGATTCGCTCTCCTCCCTGGTATCCTCTCAGGATTCAACACCACTGTCGTCTTCTCATCACCCGATCCCTCCTACCACTCTGGATGAAGGGATCAGGCAGCAGATGCAGGAGATGCGTCAGGAGTTAGACGCCATCAGATAAGCCCCTCCGTCCCAGCCAAAGGAGGGGCATGGCATCCCCTTCTCCGAAAGGATCATGAGAGAAATGATTCCCCCTCATGTTAAGCTCCCCACTATCGAGCCGTACCATGATCCACCGATCCCGATGACCATCTAAGCAGCTTTAGGTCCATCATGATGTTTCATGGAGCATCGGATGCGATCCTCTATCGAGCTTTCCCCTCCACTCTAAGGGGATCTGCCTGAACCTGGTTCAACGGCTTGAAGCCAGGTTCCATTGATTCTTTTGATGAACTGAGCTGCTTGCTCATTAGCCAGTTCGTCAATAGCCGTTGCCATTGACAGAGATCTGATTCCCTCTCTGAAGTTAAGCAGAGAGAGGAGGAATCGCTGAAGAGCTACCTTGACCGTTTCAACACAGCCCTCCTAGAAGTCGACCATCTCAACCCCGAGGTGGCCATGTCTGCCCTAACCGGAGGAGTATCGAAGGAGGGAGACTTCTACCTGGCTCTAGAGGTTAATTATCCGAAGAGCCTTTCGGAGATGATGTCCCTGGCAAATAAGTACGCCAGGGTTGAGGAATCGAGGAGGTCAGCTTGAGTTGAACAGCTGAAGAAGAAGGAGGCGAAGGGCCAGACAAACAGCGAGCCTGCCGCCACATTAGCCCACCTCGCCACCAAAGAGCTCCTCCGCCTCCGCTGCGAGACCGAACCCGGAGCCCAGCTCAAAGGTTCAATCGTTACACTCCCCTCACCACGCCAAGGGCGCAGATTCTGATGGAGATCAAGCACCAGATTCCTCGACCTCCTCCTCTTCGAGGCAACGAGCTCGAAGAGATCCTGCCAAGTACTACTACTTTCATCAGGATCATGGGCATGACACCGAGGACTATTGGCAGCTCAAGAATGAGATCGAGCGATTGATCAACGAGGTAGACTGGACTAGTTCAGAGGGCCTCCTGAGCCGAACAATGAGGTGAATCACCAACCTGAACCTCGCCAACTCCCACCGCCGAACCCTCCAGTTATCGGCCATGTTAATGTGATAACTGCGGCCAATTCCTCGTCCTCCTGGCTAGGCGATGATGAAGGCCCGTCAAAGAAAGCTCGAGTTGATGAACTCACTTTTTCTGATGAAGACCTTCGGGAGGCCGGGACAGATGTCTTTCAAGGCCATCGTTTCCATTCCCACCTCGCCATGAAGTTCCCCACCGAATGGGGAGTGGGGATTGTTCGGGGAAGTCAGATTATAGCTCGGCATTGCTTTATCACCGACCTTCAGTCCAGAAGATCCGAGGTGGATGGACTGGATGCCAAGAGGATTTCACCGGGCAATGAGGAGAACCAGCCGAAGAATTGAAGGAGGTACCACTCAGCGAAGTTCGGCCCAACCAAACCATAAAGATTGGGTCACAGCTGGAAGAAAAGCATCGGCAGGAGTTAATCGAATTCCTTCGGAGAAATGCCGATGTCTTCACCTGGTCCGCATCAGACATGCTTGGAATCAGCCCAGATGTCCTGGTTCACCGCCTCAGCATGGATGAGACAGTTCGACCAATCAAGCAAAAGAAAAGAAGCTTCGCCCCCGAACGCCAGAAAGCCATTGAAGAGGAGGTGGATAAGCTTATCAAAGCCAACTTCATCCGAGAAGTCAATTATCCCGATTGGCTAGCAAATGTGATTATGGTAAAAAATCAAATGACAAATGGAGGATCTGCATCAACTTCACCGACCTCAACAAAGCCTGCTCGAAAGACAGCTTCCCTCTTCCCCAAATCGACCAACTTGTGGACTCGACTTCAGGCCACCAGATGCTGACCTTTATGGATGCCTATTCAGGCTACAACCAGATCCGGATGATGCCCGAAGATGAGGAAAAGACTGCCTTCATCACCGACTGAGATATCTATTGCTACCGAGTTATGCCTTTTGGTTTGAAAAATACGAGTGCCACCTACCAAAGGCTGGTCAATAAAGTTTTCAAAGAGCAAATCGGTCGGAACATGGAGGTTTATATTGAGGATATACTGGTGAAGAGTAAGGAAGCATCCCAACATATCGAGGACATTGCGGAAAGCTTCAAGACGCTTCGGAAGTATCAAATGAAGCTCAACCCTACCAAATATGCTTTTGGAGTCAACTATGGGAAATTCCTTGGCTTCATGGTCTCTCGGCGGGGCATCGAAACAAATCCCCAAAAGATCCAGGCCTTGCGGCAGATGGCCCCTCCTGGATCGATCAAGGACGTGCAATGCCTCACCGGAAGGATAGCGGCCCTTAGTCGCTTCATTGCTCGATCAGCCGAAAAGTGCCTTCCTTCTTTAAAGCTCTTCGGTCAGCCAAAAACTTCCAATGGACCTCAGATTGCCAGAAATCCTTTGAAGACCTCAAGAAATACCTCGGCTCGCCTCCTCTCCTCAGTAGCCCAAAGCCAGGTGAAAAGCTGAGCCTGTACCTCGGTCTCTGAGAATGCTATTGGCTCGGTGCTAATCAGAGAAGAGGGCAAAATTCAAAAGCCTATTTATTATGTTAGCAAATTGCTCAAAGATGCTGAGACGAGGTACACTCGAGTGGAGAAGATGGTTCTGGCCCTAGTAACATTGGTCGGAAGCTACGGCCATACTTCCAAGCGCACACCATCACCGTCCTAACTGACCATCCCATCAAGGCAATCATCCATCGTCCGGACGCATCGGGAAGAATAACCAAGTGGGTTGTCGAACTAAGCGAGCATGGCATTCAGTACCAGCCTCGTCCGGCCATCAAAGCCCAGGTCCTGGCGGATTTCCTCCTCGAATGCACCGTGCCCGAAGATGGCTCTGCTCCGGGCACCCCTGGGCAACCAAAGCCCTGTGCTCCATGGTTACTTCACGCCGACGGATCCTCCAGCGCAAGCGGTTCTAGTGCCGGTCTGGTCCTCACCAACCCAAAGGGTGCTACTTTTGAATATGGTATCCGCTTCTCATTCCAGCCTCAAATAATAAAGCAGAATATGAGGCCCTGCTCGCCGGACTCGCATCGCCTGCGAGCTCAAAGTTGAAAAACTGAATGCCTACACTGACTCTCAATTAGTGGCGGGCCAGGTACGAGGCGAATTGAAGCTTGAGAACCGAACATGATTCGGTATCTTCAGAAGGTGCACGATCTATCTTCTTTTTTCAATGAATTTAAGATCATCCAGGTCCCAAGGGCTGAAAATGCGCGCGCCGACCTTCTGTCTCGTCTGACGACAACGGACTCAATGGACCTTGAACAGAGTTTCCACCTGGAAATCCTAGAGAAGTCCAGCATCACCGACGCTGATCAGATTATAAATTGACACCAAACCATCCTGGATAGACCCCCTGCACAAGTATCTCAAAGAAGGGCTGCTACCCATCGATAGAAGAGAAGCGAGGAGCTAAAGATGCAGTCATCGCACTATGTCCTGATCGATGATCGGCTGTATAAGCGATCCTTCTCCATGTCATTGCTCAAATGCCTCCGTCCATCAGAAGCCAATTATGCTCTTCGGAGGTTCATGAAGGCATTTGTGGCAACCACCTCGGCAGTTGCGCCCTGTGCCACAATGTGCTACGCCAAGGATATTATTGGCCGACGATGCAAAGGATGCAGATGACCTTGTCTGAGCCTGTGATGCATGCCAACGATACTCAAAAATCCAGAGGCTCCCTCTGCCTACCTGACTTCCATATCATCCCCTGGCCTTTTGCCAAGTGGGGAATGGATATTCTTGGCCCTTTCCCCCTCGTAATGGGACAAAGGAAGTTTTTATTTGTTGCAATTGATTATTTTACTAAGTGGGTTGAAGCCGAAGAAGTCGCCCAGATAACTGAGGCTCGAGCTAAGGATTTTGTATGGAGGTCCATCATCAGTCGCTTCGGCCTTCCCCACACTATCATCACCGACAAGGGAAGCAATTTGACAATCCCAAGTTCGGAAGTTCTATAAGGATCATGGCATTCTCCATCGCCTAACTTCGGTCGGACATCCTCAAGCTAATGGAGAAGCCGAGGTAACTAACCGAACTCTCTTGCAGGGAATTAAAGCTCGGCTCAACCAAGCACGAGGCAGATGGGCAGAAGAGCTCCATCATGTGCTGTGGGCATACCGAACCACTGAGAGGACTCCCATGGGTCAGACTCCCTTCAAGATGGCTTTCGGCACAGAAGCGGTTATTCCCGTGGAGGTCGGGCTCCCCTCTCCTCGCACCGAAGGCTACTCGGAAGAATCTAATGATGAACAACTCGAAATGATCTTGACTTGATAGAAGAAGTCAGGGAGAAAGCCCGGATCCATATGGCGGCCTACCAACAAAGAGTCATCCGCTATCATTCTACCAGAGTTAAGGAAAAGCTCTTCCTCCCAGGCGATATGGTACTTCGGAAGGCATCTGTCTCAAAACCTTTGGAGCAAGGAAAGTTGTCCCCTAATTGGGAGGGTCCTTATCAAATTACAGAAGTAATTAGACCCAGCACCTATAAGCTCTAAGATTTAAATGGAAAATCCATTCCCCGGACATGGAACTCGGATAATCTTGCGTGTATCATCAATAAAGTACGCTCTCCCTCTCGAATTTACTCTATCCATTGAATTAAAATTAAATTTTTCAAAATTTGCAAAACTTCTACCTTTACTACCCTCTTTAATAGCTACAATGAGAAGCATGTTTATAAATCTTGACTAGGCCAAGCAATCTCTGTACCTTGGCAGCGCCAAGTAAAATATAATCTTTTATAAATCCTCGGTCGGGCCGAGCGATATCCGTACCTTAGCAGCACCAAGTAAAATATAATCTTTTATAAATCCTCGGTCGGGCCGAGCGATCTCCGTACCTTGGCAGCGTCAAGTAAAATATAATATTTTATAAATCCTCGATTGGGCCGAGCGATCTTCGTACCTTGGCAGTGCCAAGTAAAATATAATCTTTTATAAATCTCGGCCGGGCCAAGCGATCTCCGTATCTTGGCAGCGCCAAGTAAAATATAATCTTTTATGAAGCCTCGGTAGAACCGAGTGATATCTCTGAATAACATAAAGCCTCGGCCAGAGCCGAAGTGCATCTCTTATTATCAAATGCCTCGACCAAAGCAGAAGTGTATCTCTTATTATCAAAAGCCTCAGCCAAAGCAGAAGTGCATCTCTTATCATTAAAAGCCTCGGCCAGAGCCGAAGTGCATCTCTTATTATTAAAAGCCTCGGTCAAAGCCGAAGTGCATCTGTTATTATTAAAAGCTCGGACAAAGCCGAAGTGCATCTCTTGCTACCAGAACCCTCGGCCAAAGCCGAATCGAATTTCTTATTAATCTTTGAAGCTTTGGACAAAGCCAAGTGGCCCCAGCGGTTCTGTAGTAACGGCAAGGCCGGTTAATTTTCCAGACATTTTAGTGCAATTGATCCGTCTTATCATAATTCGGCGCAAATAAGCAATCCCTCTCTCTGCCCATCAGCAGAATTGTACAAATCTTTCCTCCTTAGGAAAAGACCTACTTACCCTTTTTATCGAGCCACGCCTATCTTGTGAACCAGTAAGGTCGCCCAGATCTCCCTCTGACCTGAACAGAGACCAGTGCCTCCTCTGAAGGGGGTCAAACACTATGAAAATGCCTAACGAAGGCAATGCTACCCAACCACAATCGAAGGTTTATGAGCCAAGCATGACTCGGTACGCCTAAAACGAGCAAGACTGCATGGTCACGCCAAAAGGGAAAAGCAAACATCTGCAAACATTGAAAAAAGAAGAAAGAACAAAAAAACTTTCTTTATTCCGTTAATCGATGAGAAATACAACCTCTGAAGAGATATTACAAGCGCGCTACGACGCAGGAAGTAAAAACAAATGAATTAAAAAGCATCTTCGACCTCTAGCGACGCTGCAGCATCCAAGAAATTAGAGAAATCATACAACTCCAATTGAGTCGTTGATCCCTCGAATGGACAGGCCAAAAGACCCAAACTAGGCCGAAGACCTGTGGATGCCGAGGCTGAGGGCTCCTTCCCCCTATAGTGGGATGCTGGGCTGCTAGCCGCTACCCAGAGACATAGGCAAGGAACCAGCAGACCCACACATCCTTCCTCCCTCCTCACATGGTAGAAGATTCCTCAGGCAAAGGAGGAGGCAAATTCACATAAGCTATAGGGGTATGTATGTTGTAACATGTTGTCCCCATGGCGAACCACAAAGGACACACAGGAAGCGCATACGTGCACTCCCCATATGACTTCTACGAGCCTCCCGTGCGCTCTCCATATGACCTCCAAGAATTCCTCCCTTGAGGACTGCTCGCTCTTCAGCAGCTTCTTCATCACCCCAGCTATCTGGGACGTACCAGTTTTCAAAAGGAAAGCTTGATCTCTCCACTCTCAACTTCAATGAAGCGGACGCCATGGAATCCTTTGCAAGCCACGAAAGGAAGGGCCTTGAGAGATAGCCTAGCACGGCCCGCTCTCCCCATTTTATAGGCAAACAGACCGGGAGCAATCATTAAAGCAGAAAGCCCCGAGATTCGAAATGCCCCGCCACGCTACCACGTGGCGGTTCAAGATAAAAGAGCGCCTTTCAGAGTGCACAAGCGCACCCCTCAAGTCATTATGGAAGGCAAAAGATCTCCCACGATCTCGAATCGAGAGCCTTAAATACGAAAAAATTGCCTGCAGATCCCCGAGATATGGACGAGCCTGGGAAATCCCCACTGAAAGAGACGTCCTCCAATGAAAGCCGGATGCTTGCCGCCCACGTAAAGCCAACTCGCCTTAAAAAAGACAAGGCGCTGGCAGAGTAATAAAAAAGGCGCAGAAGCCAAGTACTCCTCAATAAAGACACGCTGATATCTCCTGCTTCGGTCCGAAGCCGAACCACCCGTTATGTTTCGACCTAAACTGAGACATTGCTTTTTGCTCCGACTCAAAGCCGAGATAGTCTTCTTACTTCGAAAAAAATCGAGGTATCTCTTTTTGATTCGGTAAAAACCGAACGTTTCCTTATTCCCCGGTCCAAACTGAGATAGCTATTCTTGCCCCAACGCTAACGTGATGCTCCTTATGCTTCGATAAAACCGAGTGATATACTACACTCCGACTAGAACTTATGAGTTCCCCTTACCTCGGCTAAAATGGGGAAGCCATACCTTAGTCTCGAAAAGATCACCAGAGATCCCTAGGGGGGGTGGTTCGTTTGTAAAAGAAAAATAAAAAGAAAAGAAAAAGACACACGAGCCCTCAACGGGGCTTATTGTCTCCATCGGGCGCTGCCAAGCTCTCCCCATGCCGCAAACTTAGCTCGACGGTAAGAATAGCTATTTGTTGCTAGAGAGTCACCACTTGCCCTTCCAGCTGACTGTTGATCCGACTAAGGAGCTCGTGCTCCCTCGTGGAGACGGCCAAGTATTCTTCGACCATCTTCCAGAGTCGGTCACGCTCCGCGAGCATCAACAACAACAGGTCCTCCCTATCGATAGTTATCGAACGCAGCTCGGTGGGGGCCCCCTCGCGGAGGGGCCTGCCCCCCGCGGCCATTATCGTCGTTATCTGGCGCCCAAGTAGACCCCCCTTCATTTTCAGAAGCCATCCTACTATCCTAAATTTAGGAGGTCAATAGGAGAAGCGATTAACGATGGCATCCCCCCATCCGTATTTAAACTACTTCTGGAAGGTATTTCGATCGCTCGAGCTATCAATTCCAACGTAACTATCGCGTAGCAATGAGGCGCTCGAGAGGCGCCCCCATCTCGGGATCAGACTCCCTTCAATCTGTCGGATTCCTTCGAACTAAATATCCTCGAAATAACGCAGAAAAGGGGAAAAAGGCTACATCCAGATGATGGCGACGGACCCTATCCAGATCGTCTAGGGTTACCTCAGAGGCAACATCGCCTGAACCACTCATATTGGTTGAATGGGGGTAAAACGCAAACAAACAAATAGGGGCTCAAAAAAGAGGAAAAAAATCTCTATAGCAGGGACAAAGGAGGCGTTGCAGAAGGAACGTCGCCCTAGCCTTCTTTAAATAGCAAATCCAAAAAGAAACCCCAATGCCGGAAAATTCCGATATGGGTGCCAGAAATAAAGGAGTCCTACCACGTGGAGCACAATCGCAGCTTGCGATAAACTTTTTCTCGAGCCACGACAAAAAATGATGACGAGACAACGATTTGTCGTTTACGGAGTTATCATTACCTGACCCATCGGATTCCCCTGAATGAGATTATTCTGAAATTCTACTCCCTATATCCGAATTTACACTTCGAACTAGGGAGTGGGACATGTGATGAGGGGTAAAATTATTATTACATTAAGGCTGGTACACATCAACAATTAGGTCAGATCCAATCCCAACATCTCGCTAGCCAGCTGTCATAGCCACCAAGTAACGAAGATCAATCACCTTTAGCAAGGTCGGATCGCCCCAGTAACCCGAACCATTCTCATTTCTCGGTAAGCCGAAGTATCCATACCTCGGCGATACGAGCCATTCTTATTTCTCGGTAAGCCAAGGTATCCACACCTCGGCGATACGAGCCATTCTTATTTCTCGGTAAGCTGAGGTATCACACCTCGGCGATACGAGCCATTCTTATTTCTCAGTAAGCCGAGGTATGAGCCATGATCATATCTCGGTAACTCGAGCCGCCTTTATGCCTTAGAAAACCAAATTATCCTCTGCCTCAGCCAGGCCGAAGCACTCAAAATGCCTCTGCAGAACCCGACACGGGAGAGTCCCTATTCGCTGAAACAGAATAAGATTCCAAACAGAGAATCATACCCAAGAGTGGCTTAGAGCAATCGTGGAATCCCAAGGCTGAGCCAACTATCCTAGCCATCGATCCTCTAACTGACAAGATACAGATCCTACTGATCTCGCAACAAACTCGATTCAAATCCGTTTCAAATCATAACAACTTTCGGCCCCCATGACGCACCCAGGGAATCAGGTGATCCTCTATAAATACCAGAGCACTTCAACCTCTCAGATATCACGAATCACTTTACAAAAACTTCTACACATTCACTTGGCTTTACGAATCGATCACTCCATTAGAGCTCCGATCGAGAGCTTGGAGGAAGATTCTTCTGTGAAAAGTCTTCTCCTCACATCTGCTTGCTGTGAATCTCCACTGACTTGGGCGTCAAAGGGTCCCCCGCAGAAGACAACCCCAAAGAAATCCTTTACGAGCGCGGACTGTCTTGCAGGTTTTACCCCAGACATCGAGATCGGAGTTCGGACCCGAAGCCGGAAGCAAACCCGAGTCGGAGAACGAATTTCCGCGGCAACACCTTTAATCTTTTTGACCAAAAAGAAAACACCTCATTTAATAGAGTTGTTTGTAACTATTATAAATTATTCTAAACACCTAAATTATTATTATTATTATAATAAGATAATATTTAAATTTTAATATATATAATAATATATAATATTAAGATTTAAACACTATTATATCTATATAATAATATATAATATTAAATTTTATATAACATATTATATATATATATATTTTAATAATATTAAAATATTAAATTTTTATAACATATTATTATATATTATATTTATTAATATTAAATATCTGATTTTATAAGTATTTATAATATTTAAATATAATTTTAAAATAGTTTACCTTTAATCTTAATTTTGTATTAGACATTTTATATTTTAGCAATAAGAAGAGAGGGCCATTTAAAGAAAAATACTTAAAATAGATATATAATATTTTAATATAATTTGAAAATATGGTAATTGATTATTATGAATAAATGTCTGTTCTTAAGAATCAGATTAGTAATAGCACTAATTTATTTATTTTTTTATTATAAATTTTAATATTTATTATATATTATTATTTATATATATAATATAAGTTGTTTGTAACTATTATAATTATTCAAACCCTAAATATTATTATTATTATATAATAATGATAATATTAATTATTAGTTAAAATATTATTATAAATAATAATATAATATTAAGATTTTAAACACTATTATATCTATATAATAATATAAATATTAAATTTTATATAACATATTATTATATATATATTTAAATATAATATTAAAATATTAATTTATATACATATTATTATATATTTATTTATTAATATTAAATATCTGATTTTATAAGTATTTATAATATTAAATATAATTTTAAAATAGTTTACCTTTAATCTTAATTTTGTATTAGGACATTTTATATTTTAGCAATAAGAAGAGAGGGCCATTTAAAGAAAAATACTTAAAATAGATATATAATATTTTAATATAATTTGAAAATATGGTAATTGATATTATGAAACCAAATGTCTGTTCTTAAGAATCAGATTAGTAATATCACTAAAATTATATTATTTATTTATTTATTATAATAAAATTTTAAATATCATTTATTATATTATATTATTATTTATATAATAAAATAATATAAAATTATAATAATATAATATATAATATAGTTATGTATTGTAAAATAAATATAGTTATGTAGTGTTATAAAAATGGTTTGTTTGTATTATATAAACGATCCCAACAAGTTTGAGTTTGATGCTTTGTTTGTTGTTACTAATATAATATTATCATATCATTACGTTACAATTTACAACTTAATAACATATATAATAATGTAATGTTAAGTTATTAGAATAAATATAAATTATAAATAAAAGTCCTTTGCAAGCGTGGACTGTCTTGCAGGTTTCCCCCTCTCATCGAGATCGGAGTTCAGACTCGAAGCCGAAAGCGAACCCGAGTCGGAGAACGGATTTCCGCGGCAACACCTTTAATCTTTTTGACCAAAAAGAAAACACCTCATTTAATAGAGTTGTTTGTAGGGGTGCAACTTGGGCCGGGTTCAACCCGAACCCGATTTGCAGCAGTATCAAACTCTAATTTGCTTAACCCGAACCGAAGGATCCGAGTTGAACCCGGACCGATTTGTAACTTGGGCCGGGTTAGGGTTGCAGTCAACCCGAACCCGAGAAAATCCGAACCCACAAAGCCACAAGCAGCAGGCCCACTGGTGTTATGGAAGTGATGATTTAGCCTTGTTTGTTAGGTTTAAAGTATGTAGAGCTGACAATATTTTGTGAAAGTGATGATTCTTGGTATGAACATTCCACCAGAAACTTCATTACCTTTTAAAATGAGCAATATACCTTTAACCATTGCATTTTATCATGTAATGTTGGTGGGCCAAACTAGTATCTTCATTTTTTTAATTATCTTCTTTGAGACATTTGTAACTTTTAATATGAAGTTTGCCAAAATTTTATGAAAGCATCTGGGAAGAGGTGATGAGCAGAAAACTAAAACATTTGAGAAAGGGGTGATGAGTAAAAAATCAGAGAGCTTTGGATGGCGAATGCAGTCTCGCTACTTGGAAAAGATTTCTCATACCAGACTTATGTGGTCTTCTAACTGATTCTTTATATCGTCTCAATATTTTCTGCTTT
>UESW01004001.1:1124792-1149387 GCA_900491605.1 Calamus simplicifolius
ACGATCTTTGTTCTTTTTTTATAAAATCAGTGAATCTAGAAAGCAGATTCTGCACAAGATTATATAAATTTATCACCAATTTCATACAAATTATAATCTTGTGACAAAATCAGTGCATTTCAATAAAAAACTTTGGGGGGGGGGGGGGGGAGGTTCTTCTTCACGCTTAATTTAATGTCAAAAAAAAAAAATAAAACAGTGAATTTAATCTAAGTTAGAAATCTAGAGCAGATTAGCAGATTTGTACACCAATTTTGTACAAATTTTAAGTCTTTATAAATTATACACCAATTCTGTACAAATTTTAAGTCTTTATAAATTTAATACACCAATTCTGTACAAATTTAAGTCTTTATAGTGCCATGAGACTAGTTTTTGTTATCTTAATTTTTAAGTTAAAATATAAGGTTTTAAAAAATATTATTAAGCTAAATTTAATACACCAATGCACCTTCAATCTCTTATCAGGGGATTGAACCTTTGTTTTTTTAAAAAAAATCAAATTGATATCTTTTCTTAAGTTACTATTATTAGAAGACTTAGTGACCTTTTAATAACGATGGGATGGTTCTTTTGTTCTTTTTTATAACAGTCAGTGAATTTAATAAGCTAGAAAGCAGATTCAGCACAAGATTTATAAATTAATCGCCAATTTCATACAAATTTTAAGTCTTTATATTTAAGTTGTTTATGATATAAAATCAGAGCATTTCAATAAAAACTTAGGAAGGGTTCTTCTTCACTCTCAATTTAATGTCAATAAAATAAAATAAAATCAGTGATTTTAATCTAAGTTAGAAATCTAGAGCAGATTAGCAGATTTTTATATAAATTTAATACACCAATTCTGTACAAATTTTAAGTCTAAATATAAGTTGTTTTCTTAGTGACATGAGACTAGTTGTTATCTTAATTTTTAAGCTAAAATATAAGTCTAATATATGAAACTAGTTGATATCTTCTTAGAAAACTTGGTCTGCCGGTAACATGATCTGCAACAAAATACACGAGAAGAAAACCAAAGATTAATACATACAAACTGCCACAAAACTTGATGACGAGAATCAGCTCAAAAGTTTCGACTACCTGGCATCATGTTACTAGTTAGCCCCTTCTGTGCGAATCCTTCCCATCATACCATGCTTGCAAGTATCATGTCTCTACCTCATTCCTCTCACCTAATGTGATTAAAACTGGTGAAGGGTCCTGTACTAGCTGTCTTGTGAGCAGGTTTAGGTGGTGCTTCAGGAGTTCCAAATACATTCCAAAATCTGAGTGTTTCATCCCCTGCCGCAGATGCCACAGTACATCCATCTGGACTCTGCAAATTTCAACAGAAATTGACCCATTAACAATCGAATATATATATATATATATAATTAAGCCATTCGCAATCTACTATTGTGATGTTAAGACTGAATATAATGTCAATCAAACATACCTGAGCCGTGAAGAGAACCCGAGAGGTATGGCCTGTGAGCTCCGCAATCTTCACCATTGAAGGGTACTTCCAGAGAGTCAGCTGGTTCTGAGTAAAGCCATGAGAGCTAAGCAATTCACGCTCATTTTTATTCCACAACAGGGAGCACACTTGGGAGCCAGTGTCCACTGAATTCAAGCAAGCACCGGTATGGGTGTTCCAAAACTTGATGCACTGATCGCCGCTGCCACCGCCAGATGCAAGCAAGTTACTCTGGAAGGGACACCATGCAAGGGCCTTCACTGCAGCGATGTGGTCCTCCAACCTGTGGAGCCACTGATTCTGGCCTGGAGATGGATGTGAGAGGCCATTGATAGGTCCCATATGTGAAGCAGGTTGTCGTTGCCTCCGCTTGCCAGTTGCTGTCCTGATCCTGACCACTTCAACCCACAGACCTCTTGATGGTGTCCTCTGTAGGTCTGCACAATGTGTGACCTTACTCTAACATCATTGTTGACAATCTTTCCATCCATCCCCCCTGTTGTGAGTATGTTGTTGTTCCAAGCAAGAGATCCAACCCGAGATCCATGGACTCCTCTCAAGGTTCTCAACTGCAAATTTATAAGAAATAAGGTTCAGGAACCATAATTAGTAAAAACCATCACCCAAAACCACAACACAAAGAAATGAAATCTTCAATCTTTTACTGAATTCCCACAAATTCAAATTTCACAAACCTCATAGAATAGGCAATTAAAAAGATTGTGGGCAGAAGAAATGACACTAACCAGGCGGTTGGAGCTCGAGTCCCACAATTGGATGTCGGAGGAGTTCAGACCAACAGCAACGTGCCGCCCATCAGGAGCCCAGCTGACACTAGTGACAGGACCAACATCTTCATCCACAGTTACAAGCTCGGAGGTGGAGCCATTTGAAGCATCCCAAAGATACACAGTGTTCCCGAGGGCAATCGACAGAACATTGCTGCTTCCCCAATCCAACAGATTCAGATAGTAGTCATCGACAAGATCTGGAGCATCTAAAGTCCTCTCAGCAGACTGCCATGGATCAAGAAAACCCAAGAAAGTTAAGAACAGAAACAACAACATTAGGCCAAGAGGACCAAAACTCGATAGACGATATACTGGAAGAAGACTCTCACCTGGGGAATGTGTCTTCTTGGCTTCGCCGACCTGGCTTGATGAGAAGCGGCATTGGAGGCGGCTTCTGGAGGACCCCTTCGGCAGCTGCCGGCGGCTTACTCTTGAAAGCAAGGATTCGGGTTCTATTGTTCAGAAGATTCTCAGCAAGAAGCCTTCTGTATGCCTCTTTTGATGGGGATGGGGCTGCAGTGTTCTCCTTCTCTTTCCTGTCTCTGTTAGCAGGTAGTAGGCCAAGTCGAAGTCCATGGCAGACCGGTCCGGAATGAATCTATCTCCTCCCTGCAATTAAAACATCTAAATAAATGAGAAACGGAAACATCCAAAGAAAGATATCAATGAGAAGAAACTAAAGAAAATGCAGGCCAAACCAAGAAGATAATATTATGAATTCAATAAAGAAAAAAACTTTCAAAAAGATTGCAAGAAGCAATCATCCACAGCAGAGGGATAGTGACTGGGATAAAAGATTTGTTCACATACTGCAATGGAGGACACGAAATCAAATAAAGATATCAATATCGGCAACACAAGAAACCAAATTCAGAGAACGGAAACATCCAGATAGCCATAAAAACAAACATTTCCCATGAAATCAAATATGAACCAGTAATTTTTCACGGAGATCAGGAAAGACAACCAAGGGACAGGCAAAGGGGCAAAAAGAATTCCTTCAAAAGGACTCAATGGCAGCAAGCCAATAAATCAAATCCACAGCACGGAAAAGTTAGCACTGCAGGACAGAAAATGGTGCAAGAAGAGTTCTTGAAATCAAAGAGAACTTTTATCAAACATCTGAGGGACAGAGAATATATGCATAGAGCATAGAAGAAAGAGGAAAAAAACCCTCATAAAGCCAAAAAATAATACTAATTAATGGGCATCAAAAAGATTCTTTAAACAAGGAAGACGCTTACACTCTGCCGGGAAGAATGATCTTTCGACGATGAGAGGAGAGAAGGCATGTAAGGCCTGGAACCGACATCTTGAAGAGGATGGCGAGACGCAGGCCGGGCCTTCTTGGAAGAGATGGAAGAAGAGAATCTTCCTGAATCCATGGTTAACAACAGCAGACAAAAAAATACAAGAAAACAAAGACTAGAGCACGAAAATAAATAAATAATCACACAGATTAAAACTAAGAGAAAGAGAAACCCTGCACCAAAGAAAGCGTTAGAAGAAAGCAGAAACAATTAGAGAACAAAGAAACTCTAGAACGAAGAACGAAGAGCTTTTCTTTGAAGGAGAGCTGATTGAGACCGTCGCAGAACGAAGTCGGAGAAAAGAGACTTTTCTCCTCCTGAGGGTTTTTTTATTTTTTTGGCTTTGATTGAGAGGTCTTTGATGCGTTGATCCGCTTTTTATAAGGCTTCGATGCTTGGCCGCAACGGCTAGTTTTTTTTTTTTAAAAAAAAAAAAATTATTCAACCGCCTTCGTCGGAGAAAATAGCCGTTGGAGCAGTGAACCCTTGCGGTGGCGAGGGACGCCAGGTTCCGTCCTTTTTTTCATATTTAAATTTATGTAGATAAAAATTTGAATATCTCATTAATACAGAGGCTTATATGCTTAAGTATATATATATTGCCCCTCGAACTTTCATTCAAAATTTATTTTAATTCTTAAACTTTTAGATATTATTATTTAATATGGCTGATCCAACATCGTTAGAGAATCGTGAAGGAAGAAAACCGACAGAGCCCCCCTTTAGCCTTCAAAGGGCCCTTCGGCCACGGTAGCGTTTATGGCCTCAAAGTCATGTGCACCCAATTGCTCTAAGCTATATGGCCGAGAGCTTCAAGGCCGGTAGCTCCATGGCCGAGAGCTCCAAGGTCGACAGCTCCATGGCCGAGAGCTCCAAGGCCGATACCTCCAAGGCCGACACCTCCAAGACCGAGAGACCCAAGGCCGACAGCTCCATGGCCGAAAGCTCAAAGGCCGACAACTCCATGGCCGAGAGCTCCAAGGCCGGTAGCTCCATGGCCGAGAGCTCCATGGCCGACAGCTCCAAGGCCGAGAACTCCAAGGCCGACAGCTCCAAGACCGACACCTCCAAGGCCAACAGCTCCATGGCCGAGAGCTCCAAGGCCGACAGCTCCAAGGCCGACACCTCCATGGCCCATCTCGACATCTGTGTCGGCCACGGCCCATTCCGACCTCGACGTCGGTCACGGCCCATCTCGACATCCATGTCGTCCACGGCCCACCTCGGCTTTCTCGTCGACCGCAGCCAGTCTAAGCGTCGGCTTCGGTGTCAGCCCCGGCGTTGGTCTCGGCGTCGACTTCGGTGTCAGCCCCGGCGTTGGTCTCGGCATCGGCTTCGGTGTCCAACCTAGCGTCGGTCTCGGCGTCGGCCCCCGACGACAATCACCCACGTTCAAGCTACGTCGTCCACTTCCATCGAGAATGGCGGACCACGTCACCACGAGCATGCCCGGCTATGCGCGCGGTGGACGTGCTCCCCCTGGCGCCACTAACGATGGATGTGGCCCCATGATCAGTCCCATGACCCGTACTTTATGACACGTTGAAGACTAGAAACTAATGACCGTCGGAAGGAGGCGGGGCCACGAGGGATAAAGAGGGTAAGAGGGACCTCGACCAGGTAACACACTCATTACACCCCAAAAATGCTCACAGCGAGGGATCTTTTCGGAGCCATCTCTCTCTCTCTCTTTCTCTTTGGAGCTTCCTCAAGCTCACGGCTGTTGCCCAGACCACTGACTTGAGCGTCGGAGGGTCCCCGCCGGAGTCTCCGGCCCCCGGGACTTGCTTGCAGGCGCGAGGAGCTCGTTGGTGGAGGCGACCGGACGCTCGAGGCCGGTGATTTGGCATCAACAGATTGGCGCCCAGATAGGGGGGACGCGCTGAAGGAAAGAAAGCTGTCTCCTTGAGCTATAAGTCTCCGCCCCCTTTAAGATAGCTATGGTGGTGATGTGCATGCTAGAGGTTCTTACCAATCGTGCTGGGGGGCATCCACATCGCACTGAGCGACAAAGGACCAGTCTCTCTCTCTTGCCCCTCTTTCACCACCAATTTAGCTGCTCTAATTAACCAGCTGGCCATCCTCAATCGGCAAGATCAAGCTTTAAAAGTAGTAGTTCATGAACTACAGAAGCAACGCACGGGGGCCACTCAGCAGCACCCCAAGCCTCTCACGTCGCCCATGATAGCTGCACCAGTTGGCTAGTGATCCGCTCGTGGAAAATCTCCTCACAGAGAAGCTTATCACCATCAAGCTTCACCTGAGCACCACCGATCTCCTGCCTTCTGTTAGTCTTTCGAGTCATCTAGGGAGGACCTTAATCATAAGATGAGGAAGCATCTGGACGAATAACACCGGCGGCTGGAAGAGCTCACTCAAAGGCTCAACAATCGGCTAGAGCAAGCCGAGAGGTATCGTTGCAATTAATACAAGGAAGAAGATGAGGACAAAAGGCTTTGACTGCTGCTCTTAAGCTTCAGCACCGAAGGCAATCAATCTCTTCAAAGAAAAAGCTAGGCAAAGAGCCCTCCCAGCAACTCCTCCAACCTTTTTACTCTCAGCAACGCCCTCGATGGACTCTCCCAGCCATTCATCTTTAATGACCGCCAACTGTCGAGGCTTTCCTCAATGGCTCCAGCTTTGTCCCGGTTTCCAGCTTCTTCCCGACCACAGGCATCTCGTCCTAGCCTCCAATGCGAGGGAAGGCCCAAGGAAGATCTACCTTGCATCAACATCCAAGTCCAACCTCACTTTGGCGCACAAAAGCCCTGGGTCGGCCAGGCATGAAGCGCGACCCCGGTCGGCACAAAAAGCCCTGGGCCAGCCAGGCATGAAGCCCAACACGCGTCGGCACCTAAAGCCCTGCACCAGCCAGGCATGAAGCCCGACATCCGTCGGCACTTAAAGCCCTGCACCAGCCAGGCATGAAGCCCGACCCCGGTCAGCACAAAAAGCCCTGGGCCAGCCAGGCATAAAGCCCGACACCCATCGGCACCTAAAGCCCTGCACTAGCCAGGCATGAAGCCCGAAACCCGTCGGCACCTAAAGCCCTGCACCAGCCAGGCATGAAGCCCGACACCCATCGGCAGATAAAGCCCTGCACCAGCCAGGCATGAAGCCCGACACCCATCGGCGGATAAAGCCCTGCACCAGCCAGGCATGAAGCCCGACTCCGATCGGCACAAAAAGCCTTCGGCCAGCCAGGCATGAAGCCCGACACCCGTCGACACCTAAAGCCCTGCACCAGCCAGGCATGAAGCTCGATACCCGTTGGCACCTAAAGCCCTGCACCAGCCAGGCATGAAGCCCGACCCCGGTCGGCACAAAAAGCCCTGGGCCAGCCAGGCATGAAGCTTGACACCCGTCGGCACCTAAAGCCCTGCACCAGCCAGGCATGAAGCCCGACACCCGTTGACACCTAAAGCCCTGCACCAGCTAGGCATGAAGCCCGACACCCGTCGGCAGATAAAGCCCTGCACCAGCTAGGCATGAAGCCCGACACCCATCGGCAGATAAAGCCCTGCACCAGCCAGGCATGAAGCCCGACACCCGTCGACGGATAAAGCCCTGCACTAGCCAGGCATGAAGCCCGACACCCATCGGCACCTAAAGCCCTGCACCAGCCAGGCATGAAGCCCGACACCCGTCGGCAGATAAAGCCCTGCACCAGCCAGGCATGAAGCCCGATACCCGTCGGCACCTAAAGCCCTGCACCAGCCAGGCATGAAGCCCGACCCCGATCGGCACAAAAAGCCCTGCACCAGCCGGGCATGAAGCCCGACCCCGGTCGGCACAAAAAGCCCTGCACCAGCTAGGCATGAAGCTCGACACTCATCGGTACCTAAAGCCCTGCACTAGCCAGGCATGAAGCCTGACACCCATCGGCAGATAAAGCCCTGCACCAGCTAGGCATGAAGCCTGACACCCATCGGCACATAAAGCCCTGCACCAGCCAGGCATGAAGCCCGACCCGGTCGGCACAAAAAGCCCTGGGCCAGCCAGGCATGAAGCCCGACACCCATCGGCACCTAAAGCCCTGCACCAGCCAGGCATGAGCCCGACACCCATCGGCACCTAAAGCCCTGCACCAGCCAGGCATGAAGCCCGACACTCGTCGGCAGATAAAGCCCTGCACCAGCTAGACATGAAGCCCGACACCCGTCGGTACCTAAAGCCCTGCACCAGCCAGGCATGAAGCCCGACCTCGGTCGGCACAAAAAGCCCTGCACCAGCCAGGCATGAAGCCCGACCCCGGTCAGCACAAAAAGCCCTACACCAGCCAGGCATGAAGCCCGACACCCATCGGCACCTAAAGCCCTGCACCAGCCAGGCATGAAGCCCAACACCGTCGGCAGATAAAGCCCTGCACCAGCTAGGCATGAAGCCTGACACCCATCGGCGCCTAAAGCCCTGCACCAGCCAGGCATGAAGCCCGACACCCATCGGCGGATAAAGCCCTGCACTAGCCAGGCATGAAGCGCGACCTCGGTCGGCACAAAAAGCCCTGGGCCAGCTAGGCATGAAGCCCGATACCCGTTAGCACCTAAAGCCCTGCACCAGCCAGGCATGAAGCCCGACACCCATCGGCGGATAAAGCCCTGCACCAGCCAGGCATGAAGCCCTGCATCAGGCGAGGATCAGCCACTTGGGAGGTAACACCCCTTTCGCCTTGCTGGGGACCCGCTTCGTCTCAGGGGCGAGGGAGCATCTGATGTGGCTGATCCAACACCGTTAGAGAACCGTGAAGGAAGGAAACCGACAGAGCCCCCCTTTGGCCTCCAAAGGGCCCTTCGGCCACGGTAGCATTTATGGCCTCAAAGCCACGCACACCCAATGCTTTAAGCTCCATGGCCGAGAGCTCTAAGGCCGAGAGCTCCATGGCCGAGAGCTCCAAGGCCGATAGCTCCATGGCCGAGATCTCCAAGGCCGACAACTCCAAGGCCGAGAGCTCCAAGGCCGAGAGCTCCAAGGCCGACACCTCCAAGGCCGACAGCTCCATGGCTGAGAGACCCAAGGCCGACAGCTCCATGGCCGAGAGCTCTAAGGCTGACAGCTCCATGGCCGAGAGCTCCAAGGCCGGCAGCTCCATGGCCGAGAGCTCCAAGGCTGACAGCTCCAAGGCCAAGAGCTCCAAGGCCGACAGCTCCAAGGCTGACACCTCCATGGCCCATCTCGACATCTGTGTCGACCAGGGCCCATCCTGACCTCGGCGTTGGCCATGGCCCATCTCGACATCCGTGTCATCCACGGCCCACCTCGGCCTCCTCGTCGGCTGCAACCAGTCTAAGCATCGGCTTCGGTGTCAGCCCCGGCATTGGTCTCGGCGTTGGCTTCGGTGTCAGCCCCAGCATTGGTCTCGGCGTCGGCTTCGGTGTCCGCCCCGGCGTCGGTCTCGGCGTCGGCCCCCGGCGACAATCACCCACGTTCAAGCTACGTCGTCCACTTCCATCGAGAATGGCGGACCACATCACCACGAGCACGCCCGGCTACGCGCGCGGTGGACGTGCTCCCCCTGGCGCCACTAATGACGGACGTGGCCCCACGATCAGTCCTATGACCCGTACTTTGTGGCACGTTGAAGACTAGAAACTAATGATCGTCGAAAGGAGGCGGGGCCACAAGGGATAAAGAGGGTAAGAGGGATCTCGACCAGGTAACACACTCATTACACCCCAAAAACGCTCACAGCGAGGGATCTTTTCGGAGCCATCTCTCTCTCTCTTTCTCTTTCGAGCTTCCTCAAGCTCACGGCTGTTGCCCAAACCACTGACTTGAGCGTCGGAGGGTCCCCGCCGGAGTCTCCGGCCCCCGGGACTTGCTTGCAGGTGCGAGGAGCTCGCTGGAGGAGGCGACCGAACGCTCGAGGCCGATGATTTGGCATCAACATTATTCAATCCTTTATATTATAAAAATATTATATTTTTAATATTTTATTATGTAAGATCAATTAATATTAATGAAATAGTCGATGTATTTTTTTAATTGTCTATGTATTAATTGACATGCTGAATGATTGTCACTCAATATATCACATTGAGATAACTTATCAATTATTTCATTAATATTAACCGATTCCATATAAGAGAATGCTAGAAGTACAATATTCTTAGCAACTAAACTGCAATAATTAAAAGTTTAAGAATTAAAATAAATTTTGACTAAAAGTCTAAAGACCAAAAGTATATTTTTGCCATGTGTGTGTGTTTATAGTGTGGATCTAAGCTTTAGTTTTGGTCATCCTTTTCATCTTAATGCTCTCTTTGGATGGAGAGAAAAGTAGAAAGAAAAAAAATGGAGGAAAAAAATGGAGAGAAGAGAAAAGTGAAGAGAAACATTTTCTCTCCATCTGTTTGAATGAGCGAAAGAAAAATAAAAAGGAACGAAAAGTTGATAATTTACAATAACAATAATGCCCTCATTATAAATGATTAAAAAATGCATCAGTTTTTCTTTGGAAGGGTTAATAACGGAATAAAAAAAATGAAAGAGCATCTTTGAGTTTTCTCTCCAAAATCTCTTCATTTTTGGAAAGAAAAATTTAGGTAGAGCTTACCACTTTTTTCTTCTCCTCTAGTTTTCTTTTCTCCCTACTTTTCTCTCTATCTAAATAAGGTAAAATTTATTTTTTATTTTTATTTGTCCCTCTAGTTTCTTTCCTCCCTACTTTTCTCTCCATTTAAACACATGCTAAATCTATACAATTCAACTCAACTCAATTCATCTAGTCCTTTTCCTAACTACATGGGGTTCCATCTTAAATCTATACAAATCTCAAATTCATTTCACCTTTTTTTTCTTTAGATCATGATCTATATGGATTTAGATGGATTTAGGATGAAAAAAGTAACCAAATTTGTACTTAATTATATTTGAGTGAAGCAAAGTTCAGCTCTCCCTCTATATATTTATAATATAAAAAATATATGCATACAGATAAAAAACTATTAGATTTAATAACTACTTTAATATATTAATTTATCTTTTATTTAGTGATATTTTTTATTTTATTATTATAGTGATTAACTACTTATCTCTATTCATTTAAAATAAATATAGATTTCAATTTCTACGTTTAGTCAATATCTATTCATATTATTAAATATAAATAAGTATGTATTTGAATGACTAATATCCACTACAATTGGATAGAACTTATGATTTTTTAAACAAGAGAAAATTTTGTTAGGGATGCCAAGCATCCTATATATTTCACATAGAAGAATTATTTATTATTACATTTGACATCTACTAGATACATGGAACAATATAGGGGGTTTGATAATGCATTTTTACTTTTGGAGCCAAGTAAACATGGTGTCATGCATTCTCATAAAGAAAAAACAAAGCTAAAATATATTTTGATTCTTAAACTTTTAATTGTTAGGGTTTAGCCTCTCATATTTTAAGAACTTTGCATTCCTAAAGTCCAGTAATGCAAATACATAGACTGTCATTTATGGTTGCCTATATGCTAAATTAATGTGGAAATAAAAGTAACCACATATTTGCATTAGGATGATATATTAACTATTCTATTAATTTTAATTAATCTCAGGCTGATAGGATGTTAGAAGGGTAATGTTCATAAAGCATAAGGGACTAAAACCTAGGGAATTTAAAATTTACTATGTATCAACCACCAAAACCTAGGGAATTTAAAATTTAGACATGTTATAAATAAACATATAAATCATGATTCATAAAGTGATTGTTTAATTTCTTTTCCTATTATGTATTTTTATATTATAGTGTCATTATTATTATTCATTTTTGTACCAATTTGATATAAAAGTTAGAGACTATTAAAATGCATGAATTTTTAATTCTAGTTATTTTGTAGGATAAATCATATTCGATGATTTAGATAGTTTGCCATGGATTTTGGCCATTGAACTTCAAAAATGGCTAGTTTTACTAGAAAATTGGTTATGCACATTTTTTTTCGGACTAAGCTTTAATCCATATTATTTTTTTAAAGCCAATTATGTCCAAATATCTCCATACTATATTTTTGCTAAATACTAAATGACAATAGTTTGCAATTCAAAAGAGTTTTGCTAGCTAAAAACTCCATAAAGAAAAAAAAAATCAATAATGTGGATATATTTGGGCTCTAAATCTCAAGGGATAAATAGGACACAATACTAACTTTAGTAAAATTTGCACTACCTTCTATTCATGTTTATATTATGTCATGCTGCTATATTCCTCAATCATGTATATTAAAAATTGAGAAATAGTTTAAAGCTTTCTTATGAGGCGACTCCAATGAAAAAAGGACTGCATTTTATATTTTGGCAGGTGATCTGCATGTCTAAGAAGGATGGTGGTATTGGAATGCAATCCTTGAAGCTAAAACAACAACCTTTTTTCTATCTAAAATGGCAAGTTAATTAATCTTACATCCTTGTTCTTTGTAAGCTCAAGTTATCTATACTCAACTCAACTTATCTAAGCCTTTTTCCAACTACATGAGATCGGCTGCATGAATCTCTTTCTTCACTCTACTCTATTTAGAATTAAGTCAACATTTAAATTATAAATAGTTATATCTTTTTAATTATTTTTATTCATGTTAGTTTAGGTTTACCTCTATCTTTATTTTAACCATATATTGTTAAAAGATCACTCTTTCTAATTGAAGCATTTAAAGGTCTTCATTGTATATATCCAAACCACCGTAATCGATTTTTTCTTATTTTTTCTTCAATTAAGACTACTTTTATCATTTATCTTATATGTTTATTTCTAATTCTATTTTTTTAAAGTTTTACCATATATCCATCTTAATATGCACATTTCTATTATGCTTAGTTTATTCACATATTGTTTCAGTATTGCCCAAATTATCTATGTTAAATATAATTTTTAAGGTTTTTGATGTAATTACAGATAGAATAAAGCTTTTTCCTCTATATAGAGTAAGATCTATACTAGTGCTAAGACTGTCAAGCATCAATTCAAATGACATCTAGGCTTTAGTGACATAGTACATCTTCTCTTACTCGTGCATTTGTATTATTGCCTTGATGGTCTAATTTTATTAATATAGATGTGGATGTACATGTTTGGACAATGATTGATTTAACTACTATAGATTGTGATGTGGCTGATCCAACTCCCAACATCCATCTACGACATTGCTCTCATAATGTAGAAAGAGAATAAAAGGGAGAAAGGGGTGTATGGGTTTCCCAAGGGCCATCTTTCGTCATTAATGTCCGTGGAGTCAATGGGTTGGAGTCAATGGATTAGAGCCTTTAATGATGCAGAAATGGTCATAATGGCTTGAAATGCATTTAATGGAATAAAGTGTCACGGACATCTAGCCTCGGCTCTCTTTCTCAACCTCTGAGGCCAAACCCCAAGGAAAACCTCCGAGGCATTTATCATCCGCTTGCTCTAAGGCATTTATTGCCTTATTCTCTTCCTTATATTAAGACATTTATGGTTGCCACGTTGCTCCTCTCGGCCTCAACTCTTGCTTAGCCTTGGATATGCAACTGCCAAGCTCCCTTTGGCGGTGAACAGTGCCATGCGAGTGAACAGTGCCATACAAGTGTTCACCTCGGTCTTTCTGAAGCTCATCCAAGGGCATGAACGGTGCTACACAAGCGCTCTATAATCAATGCTTTACGAGGGACAGTTGGCTTCAACTCAACATCATTTCTTTCCCAACGGCTGTACCTTGGGATCCACACAACTAACTTTATCATCCATCACTGTCTGCGCAGGACAACCAAAAAGGTGACGTAGGGGACACGTCTGGCAAGCACCGTAACGATCGGCCATGCCTTTTTATCATCCATCACTGTCTGCGCAGGACAACCAAAAGGTGACGTAGGGGACACGTCTGGCAAGCACCGTAACGATCGGCCACGCCTTGCAGCCACTAACTCTGACAGGATACGGCCTACAGCTTGACATGTCACATGGAGGTAAGATCCACTGTACTGTCATCAATTAATGCTCTGACAAGTGATCACGCCCCAAGCCCACAGACTCTAGGCATCTATAAAAAGGATAAGAGGGATCCTGACCAGGTAAGACCAAGTAACTGAGAACTCACTATACTCTTAACGCTCATTCTTGCCACAGAGAGCATGGCTCTAAGCCTCTCCCTTCTTCCCTCTTTTGAGCTTCCTCAAGCTTATGGCCATTGTCTAGAGCACTGACTTGAGCATCGAAGGGTCTTTGCCAGAATCTCTGGCCCCCGGGACTTGTTTGCAGGCCCGCAGGCACGAGGAGCTCGCCGGAGGACCCTGGGCTCGTTGGAGGAGGCGACCGGACGTTTGCAGACGCTCGAGGCCAGTGATCTGGCGTCAACAGATGGGTGCGCCAGGTAGGGGGAGGGTCAGCAATGCTGGTTTGCAGATCCCCATTCCTTTTTCATCAAAATGATGGATCGTGAAGAGGGTGATGACAAAAATCCAAGAAGCTTTCACCAGTAACGCTGGGGGGCACCCTCAACAAGCTGAGCAACAAGATGCTAGTTCTCTGTTCTACCATCATCACCAGTTCGTGCCATTCAAGCAAAACACCGTGCCACCCTCACCCTGAAGATCCAAGCATTAACGGCAGTTGTTCAAAGGCTATGGGAGCAATATTCCATGGCCGCGTGGCAACAAGCTCAGGAGCAAAAGCAAGCTCAAACTCAAGCTCAATGGCAATTTAAGGCTCAGGCTCATTAGCCAGCAAGAGCGCCACTCCTTGCCACCCAAATCCTAACTCCTAGTCACCTCAAGTATTTATGGGCATTTTTATTCCTGGCGGTGATAAGCTAAGACATGCTGATGCTATTAATGCAAGGTGGGAGATGAGGATGAAGGGCTTTGACTGTTGACTCTATCTACCCCCTCTCTCTCTTTTCTCTGTTGCACCCAAAGCCAATCCGAGCCCAAGACCTCCTGCGGATTCTATTCCAGTTGCCCTCGGATTTCAGTATTGGTACCCTCCCCCTTCAATCAATATAGTTATTTAGGGGGCAGGTCGTCAACTCAGCAGAAGGAGAGAGAGAAACCGTAGAAGCTAGAGGGCCCCTTGCCTTGAACCAATGTGGAGGCTGCCCGAATCCTGATAACTCCCAGCAACATCCTCTCCTAAACCGTCCGACTTCAGCGGACTCTCTGGGCCGCTCGTCTTCAATAGCCACTGGCTGCCCGGGGCTTCCCTCGGCGACCTCTAGCTCCCGAGTCCGACTCCGACTCTCGTCCGTGACTCCACTCCAGCGTCCCCGGCTCTGAATCCCATCTCTCTCTTTACTGCACTCCGAAGATGGGTTCCCAGCTTCATTTCGGAGAGGAGCTGGTCATCAACCAACTCCATGCTCCGTCCCAACTTGATTCCCTGGGGGGCAGACCACCAGCGGGTGAAAGTGCTCAAATCCGCAGAAGGAAAATAGGGGTGCTACAAGAGCTAAATACGATGCACTTAAGACAATCTTCTTTCATTGATACTTAAAAATATCATGCAGGAAAGACCAACCTTGCATCAGCATTTAGGACCAATGTACCATTGGCACCAAAGATCGGTGTACCATCGGATCCAAAAAGTCCGGCTCCACGTCGACACTCAAAGCCCGATGTACCATCGGCACTAAAACCCGAGGCTAGCTCGGCATAAAAGGCACTTGACGACTCTCAACTCTCAGGTTACCTTCTGGGGTTAAAAAGGTACCCAACGACTCTCAACTCTCAGGTCATCCTCCGGGGTTAAAAAGGCACCTGATGACTCTCAACTCTTAGGTCACCCTCCGGGGTTAAAAAGGCACCTAACGACTCTCAACTCTCAGGTCACCCTCCGGGATTAAAAAGGCACATGACGACTCTCAACTCGCAGGTCACCCTCTGGGGTTAAAAAGGCACCTGATGACTCTCAACTCTTAGGTCACCCTCCGGGGTTAAAAAGGCATCTGACGACTCTCAACTCTCAGGTCACCCTCCGGGGTTCAAAAGGCTCTCAACGGCCTCAACTTTGCCTCAGTGGCTTCATCACAGCCTCAACGGCTTTATTTCAGCCTCAGCGGCTTCAACTTTGTATTAGCGGCCAACGGCCAATCGGGTAATACCTTCGTTTAAATTATACATTTGCAACATATCGTTGGTTACTTTCAGCCATCAAGAAGCCCCAAGACAGCTCACAGCTGGGAGAGGCCAACTCCTCAGCTCACAGTTGATGGGCACCCACCTCTAAACTTCATGCCAAAAGTAAAGAGCCCCTCCAAGCTCACCAACAAATGCCACAAACGTGGAGCCTCCCAAAACGAAGCAGAAGGAGACAAATTCCTCCAACAAAAAGCTAAGTACACTACAAGAAAAAGTTTCTTTTCATTAGTATCTAAATGCATTATGGGAAAACCAACCATTCAAAAGGCTCTCGACGGTCCTGTGATCAAAAGGTCACCCCCGGGCCGACCGCGAAACCCCCACAGAGATTCAAGACCTATGATTCCAGCGACCTTGAGTCACCCCTCGGGCCGGCCATGAAACCCCCGAGGTAGTTCCGGAGTAGCTCGATGGTATGGCGGCTAACAGATACTACTCGGCCTGGCTAGCATATGCCCCGAGTCGGTTCAAATCCCTAACAACCCGTACCTGCTCGAGTCATCTCCCGGACCAGCACACAGACACCGAAGGCAATTTTATTTCAACCCCCGTGGCTCTATTTCCGCTTCGGCAATTTTATTTCAGCCTCAACGGCTTATCTCTGCCTCCATAGCATTATTGCAGCCTCAACGGCTTATCTCTGCCTCCGCAGCATTATTGCACCTTCAACGGCTCCCTCTGTCTTAAGAGCATCATTGCGGCTTCATTGGCTCTTTGCCTCAACGACATGTGGACAGGGACCCACATCCAAACTTCATGTCAAAAGTTAAAAACCCCAAAGTCTTGGGAGGTGACGCCCCTTTCACCTTGCTGGAGTGGGCCCGCTTCATCTCAAGGGCGAGGGGGCATCTGATGTGGCTGATCCAACTTCGTTAGAGAACCATGAAGGAAAGAAACTGATGGAGCCCCTTTCGGCCTCATCTCTTAACATCTCATAATGAATAAGAGAATAAGAGGGAGCCTTCAAAAATGGTCATAATGGCTTGAAGAGCATTTAATGGAATAAAGTGTCACGGACATCTCGCCTCGAACCTCCAAGGCCAAACCCCTAGGCAAACCTTCGATGCCAACCTCCGAGGCATTTATCATCGTTTTGCTCCAAGGTATTTATTGCCTTATTCTCTCCCCTATATAAAGGCATTTATGGTTGCTACGTTGCTCCTTTCGGCCTCAACTCTTGCTTAGCCTCGGACCTGCAACTGCCAAGCTCCTTTCGGCAGTGAACAGTGCCATGCAAGTGTTCACCCTCGGTCTTTTCTGAAGCTCATCCAAGGGCATGAACGGTGCCACACAAGCACTCTATAATCAATGCTCTACGAGGGACAGTTGGCTTCAACTCAACATCATTTCTCCCCCCCAACGGCTGTACCTTGGGATCCACATGACTAACTTTATCACCCATCACTGTATGACTAACTTTATTACCCATCATTGTCTGCGCAGGACAATTAAAAAGGTGACGTAGGGGATACATCTGGCAAGCGCCATAACGATCGGCCACGCCTTGCAGCCACCAACTCTGACAAGACACGGCCTGCAGCTTGACAAGTCACATGGAGGTAAGCTCAACTGTACTGCCATCAATTAATGCTCTGACAAGTGATCACGCCCACTACAGTAAAAATTAAAAATAGCAACTCTTTTTTGCCGATGCTTTGGTTAAGCATGGAAAATTTTCACAGCATATCGACGCTTCCGCCCCCCCCCCCCAAAAAAAAATCCCCCAAAAAAAAAAAACCGATCGGGTGCCTCCCCGCGCCATCTAGAAACAACACCCCCCCCAAAAAAAAAAACGCCAGTGCCCTAGCCCCCCCTCCCGATCGGGTGCCTCCCCCCGCCAGTGCCCTAGCCCCCTCGAGCTCCCAATCGAGTCCCTCCCGTCAGCCGCCTCTCGCCCCTCCTCCTCTTCCTCCTCTCTAAGCTCCTTCTCTACCCCCTCTCTGCCTTGCCCTTCTCCGCCTCTGCCGCTGACGACCAGACCGTCCTGATCATCGAGACGAGCGTTCCCTTCACTGGCCACAAGATCGAGCCCCCCTCCCGTTCCGTGGACACCACCCCAAATGATATCTTCTCCTTCTTCCGCGACATGGCCCTGATGCGCCGCATGGAGATCGCCGCGGACTCCCTTTACAAGGCCAAGCTCATCCGTGGCTTCTGTCACCGTCGGCATGGAGGCGGCCATCACCAAGCGCGATTCCATCATCACCGCCTACCGTGACCACTGCACCTTTCTCGGCCGCGGCGGAACCCTCATCGAGGCCTTCTCCGAGCTCATGGGCTGAAGCACCAGCTGCTCCAGGGGAAAGGGTGGCTCCATGCACTTCTACAAGAAGGACGCCGGCTTCTTTGGCAGCCACGGCATCGTCAGCGCCTAGATCCCTCTCGGCTGCGGCGTGGCCTTTGCTCAGAAGTACTCCAAGGAAGAGACCGTGACCTTTGCCCTCTACGGTGATGGGGCTGCCAACCAGGGGCAGCTCTTCGAGGCCCTGAACATCTCGGTGTGTGGGATTTGCCGATTATCTTGATGTGCGAGAATAATCACTGTGAGTGGTAGTATTCAAGCTAGTCTTTTTGCCATCCATGGTGTTCCTTGGCTTCTGATTGTGTGTTTTGTTTTGTATTTTTTAGATGGAATGGGGACTGCGGAATGGAGGGCGGCGAAGAGCCTGCGTACTATAAACTTGGTGACTATGTTCCTGGTCTTAAGGTTACTAATGAAAATTTCATATTTTTATTTTTCCTATTGACATCTGAAAGTTATTGCAATTAATTATCTCGATTGTAGATAGGTTATTGATGTCTGTTGTGATTTTCTAGCCTCTTCATGCTATTCTTATGCTTGAACTAATATCTTGGATTTTATTCGCATATTGTCTATCTAAATATTATTGTGTACGTTGTTTACCAAAAAATCTTGTTTAACTAGCCATTTTGGTGCTGCTGAAATTTTCTGCTGTTTCACTATGTCCTGGTAGATATAAGTAAAGAGGTTCATTTGAGAGATCCTATTGCAAATTGGGGATTGACTGTGGAGAGAAACAATAGAGATGAAATAAGAAGAGAAAAACATTATTTGCAAGGGCTATCAATTCAAATTTGACAGTTGCTAGGAACTCTGGGGATGACAGGGAAGGGAATGATAGGAGGAGAAAAGAATGGCTGATTGAGATGAAGATAGGCAGTGGTTATGCAAGGTGATATGTGCCATGCTTCAAGGTCACATGATAGAGGCCTGTTTTGCCTTGTGGTAAAGAGTAATGCGGCCTAAGGTTGAGGTGTAGTAGAAATTCTCACTTGCTATAGCATCAAAATTGACTCATGCTATGGTCTGTACTAGTTTGGTTGTTTTCTAGATGTGACTTTGTGTGGGTTAAACTATGGTCGTATTGATTTGGGTGTTCTGAAGATATGACTTTTCTCCTTCCTTTCATCAATGAATGTATCAGAAGAGGACAGAGATCATTGAGACTGACAACCATTCAATTTGACACTATATCGATGTGCACTACCATTTCTTTGTATATAATCTACTATGAATTGCACAGATTTATCCGAAAAGATTTGTCCAATCATACTTTTTCACCATCTTCTTGGAAAACTCTTGGTTTATGAGCTGTCATGAGTTTGAAGGAGCTGTCATGCTCATTGTGAGTCATACTATGTATGTGTATATAATTTGATAGTCATATATATTATGCATTACATCAAATATAGAAGTGTCGTGGCTTATTGCATTTGCATATATCAACTTTTGGCCTTGAGCCATGGGTAGTATATCTGTTCCAGACACTTTTGCTGCTATGCACAATGTGTTCTCATGCATCTATATTTTGTCTAGCCTACTATTGAATCTGGTGCTTATTGTATTTCTCTGATTGAAGGAAGATATTGTACATAGAGAGAGAAAGAAGATTTACTCAATGACAGGTAGCAAGATAAGAGTAAGAAGCAACAATAAAAAAAAAGCTCTCACAGTGCAATAGAGAATGGAACCAGAAATGTAATTTGATTCAAAATGCGGTGATTATTATTTGTGTCTGTAGGTATGATAAGAGCTCTGAATACACTTTGCATGCTTAACCTATGAAGGCAACTTTCCAAGTGGTTCAAATTCAAGCTTAGCTTATGTAAGTAATATGCTAATTGCTATTTTTTGACTGCAGGATTTGCTTCAGGTAGTCTTGGAATCACTTTGCTGGGACTTATTCAGGTTCCTTCTAGCCTTTCTGAATTCATGTCTTTATTGATCACCCTATAGAATTGAACCATGCATATATGTTATTTTATTTTATGTTATGTTATTTTACAGTTGTTTAGTACTTTTCATATATAAAACTCCAAAATATCCTTATTTGTTATATTTATGCTTTTGAATTGTTTCTTGGGCTGTCCAGACTGACTTTAGGGAAATGATTGCTAGACTAGAGGAAACCAACATTGGTCTGAAAATGCAGGTATGCTTTCTCTATCTTGGTACCTTGTGCTCCAATTTGGTTATATAATAAGGTTTGCTATTATCAAGCATCCTCTTGTGCACGTCTCATCTAGTTGGTTTTTCTTGAATGCTTATTTGTTTAATTCCTTGTATATATAGCTTTAGTTGATGGTAACTTCAACTTTGATCTCACAGCCCTCTCATATCCAGTTCCTCTTGCCCTATTAATTGGTGGTTTTCCTGCTGATCAATGAATTAATTGTATGTTAGTCAACATGAGATATTCCTGACCTTTATTTTTGTGATTAATTTACTACCTACTAGTGGTCAATCTTATTACATCACCATCAAGAACTTGTTTTTTTTTTTTGTTCTGTGGGATTTTGTGCTATTCCACAAAAAGACAAAAAAAAAATCTTTGCCACACTGCTGAGTTGATGTGTCGAATCACTATTCTACTTTTAGCACTAAAATATTGTGAAACCAGGATGTCAATTAAATTGTTGAGAATTTAACAGACATTGAGCACAGGGCTTGAGCATTATTTTTATATCACCTTCTCACCAGGTTATCCATGTAACTTATCCTCTTGTTAGCTGGCAGATATCTTCCTAAAGGCTGACCAGATACATGTTTTTTCTAGTGGGCAGGGCAGTATGCATGACCATCCACGAACTTGAGAGATTAATCACTGTTTAGTTTACACCTTTCTGGGTTTTACTGCGTAGGTTGTAGGGTTAATACTATCACTGTTATAGTCACTTTGCCTATGATGTAATGGTTCAATCATAAACCATGTCTCTGTATTTTGCTTGATATTTCTGCTTCCCATGCTCATATTCATTATCAATTTGTAAGCCTAAAGGTTTGTTATGCAATAATTCTTTCTGTAATTTTCAAGCTAGAAATCACCTTATATTTCATTCCTCTATTTTATTGTGGGATAATGAATCTTTATCAAATGTTTTGTAACGTTAACCAAAACAATTTTCTAAATTAAGAATCATCTTTATGTAATACATCCAAGCTTGAGTTAGCCAATCTGAATGCAATAAAGTCTTGACTATATATCTCATCAAATTGGTTAATTTCTGAGGTCAATTTGGAGTGATAGAATAATTCCGGGCTAAAGCATGTTGATATGACAGAGATTACTCAAACTTGGTATGCTTTGGTGGGTGGCCAATGGTTGCTTTAAGCATTTAATACTCAACAGAAGTATCTTGCCATGTGCACATGTCATGCATGAACATAATATGTTACTCAACTACATTTTTGTCTATGTTTCTGATATGACTATGAAATAACAAAGCTCGTCAGGTGAAGGAGTTGGAAGAATCTAGAAGCAATATTCTTCAAGAAAACCAATGGTTAGCGGAAAGCATATCAGGATTGGAATTGAGGATACAACAGCTTGAAAGAGAAGCTTCTTTCTATGCAACTTCCAAAGTGGAGATGACAAAGGTTATCTTCTGCCAGCTTTTCAATTGCAAATGCTCTAAAAGTTTATTGTGCTTTTTATGTACTTGAACTTTGCAAATCCAGATGTATTCGTCAAACTACTTAAGTTTGCCATAAATTCCTATGCTACAATTATTTTGCTACACGCTGCCATGAAAGTCCAGGCTTTGATCTGTTCTGCTGAAAGTTGAGGTTGGGGAATGTTGGACACTGCCAAAAATTTGTAGGATAACTGTTGGTTGAAGAAGTTGAAAAATATGTCCTTCTATATTGTGATAGATTATTTGATCAGTTTCATCTCTATAAAATTGTCTTCTTACCTACTGTTAATAAGTTTGCATCCAAATCATTATACTAGGTTGGCAAAATCACAGAAGGTAAATTCAAATCAACTAGATCTCTGCGTCACCAAGTAAAGCCATTCTCTTTTGTGTTGAAGGATCATGTGCTGCACCCCTGGAAAACCAAAACATTAGTAAATTAAGAAGATTCTTGCATGAGAGTTTTTTTTTTAAGTGCTCTCTCATTCTCTCTCTCAATAAAAGCACGAATCAGATATTCTAGGGGGTATGATCACTGCAGCAATGCTCAATTCACCTCTTTTAGATCCACCTCTTCTTACACCTATTATTATACTGTCAGACCTTTTAACTTTACCAAGGTTTTTGATCGCCAATAATATATCTGAGAATCTCAGAATAAGCATGTTTGGTATGCTATGTCATCGCGGAAGAGATTTTATGCATGAAATCAATATGAAATAACACTTAACAACTTCAGAATTGTTCTCATGAGACGTGGTAGGACATTGACAGATGTCTCAATGTAGGCATGAAATTAGAGTTTAGAGTTAAGAGTCCTGGTCTTGCTGATGAAATTGAAGCCAAATAATTGTAACAATAGTGATACGGATCCAATTAAACAATAGTGATAGGGAACTGGGTGGAAAAGAGAGAGGGAGGGGGGGGGGGCGTGGTCGTGGGGCGTGGTGTGTGGGCTGGGCGGTGGGTTGGGGGGTTTTTTGTTTTTTTTTTAGAAGGGGGGGGGGGGGGGGGGGGGGGGGGGGGGTTTGTTTGAGGTTTTGGGGGGGTAATAAGCGCGTGGGCTGGGATGGGTTGAGGTTATTTGGGGTAATAAAGTTGCCGACGCTTTAAAAAGCGTCGGCAGATTATAGCTTGCCGACGCTTTTAAAAGCGTCGGCATTTTTACCGACGCTTTCTAAAGCGTCGGCAAACTTTTTCTCCACCCCTTTCTAACAACGCTTTTAAAAGCGTCAGAAGTCTATATTCTGACGCTAAAAAAGCGTCGGAAAATAGCTTTAAAAGCGTCATTATCCCTTGTATTTACTGTAGTGGCCCCAAGCCCACGGACTCCAGGCATCTATAAAAAGGGTAAGAGGGACCCTGACCAGGTAAGACCAAGTAACTGAGAACTCACTATACTCTTAATGCTCATTCTTGCCCACAGAGAGCACGGCTCTAAGCCTCTCCCTTCTTCCCTCTTTCGAGCTTCCTCAAGCTCACAGCCGTTGCCCAGAGTACTGACTTGAGCGTCGGAGGGTCCCCGCCGGAATCTTCGGCCCCCGGGACATGTTTGCAGGCCCACAGGCGCGAGGAACTCGCCGGAGGATCCAGGGCTCACTGGAGGAGGCGATCAAACGTTCGCGGATGCTCGAGGCCGGTGATCTGGCGTGAACAGATTGATCATAGGATTTACAAAAACTTGCAACGCTTTTCTCATCCGATATGATGCATAGAATCTCTAGCATTCCTTTATCAAAAGGATTATGGGCTGATTAATTGTGTTAGAACCTAACATAGAATAAAATAGTTTCAACTAAAGAGTCGCATAAATTATTAGTTCTTGACCAGGGAACTGAAAATAGGTTTTCCTTTAGTCGGATTTGGAAATTATCCGTGACAATGATGGTCAAAACATTTTTGTGAAAGCTAATTCAGAAACGATTACCTTATGAAAGCTTGCTAATTAGAAGAGGAATATTATGTGCAGAGAATGATAAGTATAATCTCTGTCCAAACTATGATGAGGATAGCGGTTATGTTCTTATTACATGTCATTATGCTGAGCATTGTTGGAGAGATTTACAAATGTTAAATAAAGGCTGTATCATTCCTTCTTCTTTGCTGGAGCTATTTTATTTTTTAATCTTAGCCTAAGATAGAGAAAAAGATTCAATTAATTTCCCATGGCAGTGCTGGCTTGGATGCTGTGGATAGCTAGAAACTTATGTTTGCACTCTAGTTGCTGTTGTGAGATGTAACTTACGTATGCACTCTGAATTTACTTGAGCCCATTCCAATGTTTTCTTTAATATGCATTCAAGGCACTGAGGTAACTGTGAATCGGATTAGGTTGTTGATGAATCTAAATTCAGTATTACTTGGACACCCTCTCCCCTTGGTGCATTAAAGATTAATTTTGATGGGCCAATGAAAGAAGGTGCTACAACTATTAGTTTATCATTCTTGATGTTGAGGGGTAAAATCGTCATTACATTAATATCCGTGCGAGGCGGTTAAGGCTAACCTCCTCCCTTCGTCTCCTCCGGGCTTCCTTAGCTCGGCCCTTTCGGGCTTCCTTAGCTCGGCCCTTCCGGGCTTCCGTAGCTCGGCCCTAGGCTTCCGTAGGGCCCTTCCGGGCTTCCGTAGCCCGGCCCTTCCGGGCTTCCGTAGCTCGGCTTCTTCGAGCGATCCACAACCTAACATCTACCTCCGCGGAACCTGACGCGGGAGAGCCCGGGCCTACCAGAACGGCATCCTAGAAAAGGAATCATGTCGGGACGTGGCCTAAAACCTATCATAACCGCCCCAAGCCTACTCAACCAGATCTCGAGACGTCAAGGAGCTCTCCCAGCCGTCGATACCTGAACAAACGGGATATGGATTCTAACGGCCCCACAACGGCTTGATTCTGCCCACCTCCATATCGTAACAACCTCCGAACCTTCCAGAAGACGCTCAAGACCCAGGTGACAGTCTATAAATACCATACTCGCAGATTCCCTCAGGTAT
>UESW01004001.1:1154575-1319278 GCA_900491605.1 Calamus simplicifolius
CCTCGGCTGGGCCGAGCAACAAATCTCCGAACCTTGGCAGGGCCAAGTAAAATATTCTCCGAACCTCGGCAGAGAAAGATCCCATTCCGGGTGCCCGCTGAGTATCCTCTGTTGCACTCTTCCATCCAATGATGGAAGGCATTTACGCTGATAGCGTCTTGCCTCCCTTAAGTATGGCGAGCTGCATGTTGGCCTCGACGGCCTGTTTCTCAGCCTCTGCGACTTGGGCCCGCAGAATAATATTTTGCTACTCGAACTCGCCAGCCCGCGTCTCGAATTCTGAGCTCTTGTTGCGGCTGGACACAAGCTCGCCTTGAAGAGCCCGAACCTCCAGCCCCAACTCCGCCATCTGAGAAAGCCGAAATAGGTCGGCGTCACAAGAAATCGGTAGAAAAAAGCTAAAAAGGGGGGGGGGGGGGGGAAATGAGGTCGTACCTCCTCCTCTCGTCTGGCCAACCTCTTGGCCGACTCCTCAGCCTCACTCCTGGCTCTAGTTCTATCAGCCCCGACCAGCTCAACTCTCTCTTGCAGATTGTTGATCTTCAACTGCTTGGCTCCGATTACCTCCTGGGCTTGGGACAGCTCGTCGTTCACTCGAGCTATCACCCCTTGTTGCCATTTAGCGCCCTCCTTCAAATGAGCAATCTCGCTATCGCGGCGCTTCAGTCGCTCCTCCACCTCGCCAAGCATCCTAGTTAAACGCTTCCTCTCGTCGGCAGCTTCCTTCCCCAGCCGACCCATGCTCTCGCTATGTTCTCTCTGCATCGCCTTCACCTCCGCGGAATGCCTCGACTCGATTCTGGCCAGCTCCAGGCACGCATTGTCGTTTTTCGCCAGGAGTTCCTGCAACTCTCCACCCTACGCTTCTGCTTGGACACCTCGGCCAAAGCGACCTGGTGTGCCGCCCTTATTCCCTTCAAGCTCCTATCAGTCATATCCATGAGCTCTTCGAACTTCTCAGACACTTTTAATCGTGATTGGAGCTCGGCATTGTCCCGCCTGGCCTGAATGCTGGCCCCTGTCGCCAAACTCAAGCGCCAGCATATCGCCCGGGAAAGCAAAACGCTCTGCGAGACAAAATGAATAAGAACCCACGATGGGGTCAATCAAACATCTATCGCACAAGAAAAGTAACTCACCCGCGAGGCATAGGCCCGAGTCATCCTCATCAGGGTTGTGTTGTCAATGTCGGGAAGGAGATGGATACTCTCGGCCATGCCTTGCTGACCGAACGCAGCATCACCAACTCCAAATCGGCAAATTTGTCCGCCGAGGGATCCGCGCCCGGATACAGGGCCGACCTCATCATGGCGGAAAAATGCCTCCTCAATATCAGCATCCGAGCTGCTGGGTTGGCCAACCCCACCTGAAGGACCGGCCTGGGCGGCCCCCGTCTGAGAGGCCTTCAACCTCCCAGCCTCCTCTACCAAGGCCCTGGCTTGGGTTTCTTCAGATAGTTCGGCCAGCCCAAGCGCCAGCCTCCCCAAAACCTTTTTCGAAGAAGCTCCCAATGCGAGCTCCCGCCTTGCCGCGTCTCCTCCTTCGACGCCCCTTCCTCGGTTACCACCATCTGTGTCTCCGCCACCGGACCCCCGAGGTCTCGGCCTGTTCTACCGCTTGCATCTCCTCCGCAGGCTCCCCCGAGGCCTCAGTCTGACCTGCCTCACTGCTACCGGACTCCCCTGCGGAGAGACCGAGAGAAGGCTCCCCTGAACCTCCCCGGCTGCGGCTGCCACCTCTTCCTCTCCTGCCGGAGCCGACGGCGATCCCGCGGGGACAGTAGGCTCCTCGGCGATGACCACCTCCGCCAAATCCGCCGCTGATTCCTCTTTCAGGGGGGACGCGGTCGGACGAACCAACGGAGCCTCGTCCGAGCTGTCCGAGATCTCTAACACGAGAGGGTCGGAGGCCATAACCGCTCTCCCCGGGCCCTCCTTCGCCCCCGGCGCTTCTGCCGTGACTGCCCCGGCGTCCGGCGGGCTTCTTGCGGAAGTATGAGCCCTTTTTTCGGGCCGGCCACTATCCGCGCCGCTACCTTCCCCTGGGCGTTTCCCTCTCTTCCTCTTGGAGAGGTTCGACAACGCCGACCTTGCGGCTGTCAGACCAGAACACACATACTCAGGTCCAAGCACATTAATCGAGAAAAATACACAGCACGAAAGAGACTCACCTTGCGGGTCCAGGGGCTGAGCCCGGCTGCGAAGAGGGCCCCCTCCGATAGCAAGTCGTTAGCCGAAAACACCTGTCCGTTACGAAGGACGTCCAAATCCTTCTCCTCCTGCGCCGACAAAGCCGGATGCGTCTCCGCATCCCTTGCAACATCCCCCATCTCCGAGGAAGTCGGAACCAACGTTCCCCTCCGCGATAACAAACCGACTCTTCCACCCCTTGATGGAGGAGGGCTTATCCGCAATGACGTTGAAGGATCTCCGGGGCCCGATGTAGGGCCACTCTGATTTCCTTCCAGGAATCAGGTGGTAGCAGGTGCGGAAAAGGGGGAGAGTGGCGACGATTTGAATCTGGTGGCACATCGAGATGAATCCGACGATATTCCGCCAGCTGTTTGGAGCCACCATTGACGGGCAGATGTTATAGTGGGTCATGATTTCCTTCACCAAGGGGTGGAGAGGAAAACGAAGACCCGCCTTCAAACTATCTTCGTAGATGAAGACCCCAGACTCTAAATCCCGGGTAACTCTATCTTCGGGTTCCGGCGCCCGTAGGACGACATCCAAGGGCAAGCCATACCGCTGGTGAATCCTCCCCAATCTTCGGCAACGATTTCTGAGGCCACGTCGTCGGGGCTCATCGCCATTGAAAGAGGTATCAAACGAAAACGATAAGCGTCAAAGAAGATGAAAGGCCAGAACTCTTCTGAAAGCAAGACGAGAAGACGCCGAGAGCATGCGCACATATATATATATATACAATGCGGCTGTCACTTCGCTTCTCCGCCAAGGAAGCCGCCCTGAAGAGGTGGGGCGTCTCATCCTAGGCGTCCGAATCGCCTCGACAAATGCCGATCGATCGGGTTTCGTAGCGTGGCGCAATCCCAACCGTCGCTCGTGAAGGAGCCTTAGCCCCGAAGGTGGGATGGCTCTGTCGCATTAATTAGGGCATCATTGCGCGAGCTGTCTAAACCAAGACGTCCCATCCAAGACGCGCCATTTGAACTTGTACTCCCTATGCCCGAACCTACGCTTCGAACTAGGGAGTGGAGGGCATGTGTTGAGGGGTAAAAATCGTCATTACATTAATATCCATGCGAGGCGGTTAAGGCTAACCTCCTCCCTTCGTCTCCTCCGGGCTTCCTTAGCTCGCCCTTCCGTAGCTCGGCCCTTCCGGGCTCGGCCCTTCCGGCTTCCGTAGCCCGGCCCTTCCGGGCTTCCGTAGCTCGGCTTCTTCGAGCGATCCACAACCTAACATCTACCTCTGCGGAACCTGACGCGGGAGAGCCCGAGCCTACCAGAATGACATCTTAGAAAAGGAATCATGTCGGGACGTGGCCTAAAACCTATCATAACCGCCCCAGGCCTACTCAACCAGATCTCGAGACGTCAAGGAGCTCTCCCAGCCGTCGATACCTGAACAAACGGGATATGGATTCTAACGGCCCACAACGGCCTGATTCTGCCGTCTCCATATCGTAACAACCTCCGAACCTTCCAGAAGACGCTCAAGACCCAGGTGACAGTCTATAAATACCATACTCGCAGATTCCCTTAGGTACGCACTCTCTCCTTGGGCACAGGCACGCGCCTCTTACACGCGCACCTCACTGCTCTCTCCAGTAGCTCGTCGGCGCTTCTGCCCTCTGGAGCTTCCGATTGACTGTCCCTGGAGAGGCCTCCCGGAGAGATCCATCTTCCTACTGTCTGGTTGATCGCCGTTTTCTTCTCCATTGACTTGAGCGTCGGAGGGTCTTCCGCGGAAGACCACCCCCAGCGTCCCCCCGCGTGTGGACCTCTTTTGCAGGTCCGCCCCCCTCTTCCTGGAGATCGACCGCGTCTGAGTCGGAGGACGAATCCCGGCGGCAACACTTGATTATTCAAGTTATCCTCTTTATGCTACCATAAAGAAAATTTAATTTTGTTCAATATCTTATACTGAATTGGTGATTGCTTGGGAAGGGATATATTTTACTTTATTTTATCTTATTGCCTCCTAGGTGTGGCTTGAAAGCGATTCTTAAACAATAATTTCTTGGATCATTAAACCTTCCTCTATTATTCTTACTTTACCTCTGTTAAGGGATATTATTTAAAGAAATCTATGCTGTCGATCTTTAAAGAAACTCATATATCTAAAGAGGAGAATAGAGTAATTACCTGGATTGCTTGTTATGCCATCAACATAATATAATCTTGAAAACAGGCTTACCCAAACCAGCTTAATTAGTGTATCTTCTCCAAAAAAATGTAGATGGTTTTTCTTTACCAAAGTGAAGGGTAACTGCTATTATAGATAGGTTATCAATGAACATGAATGGATTCTACTATATTTATCTGATTATGTTGATTATACTGAAAACTTTTATTTTGAATTATGTACTCAGTTGCACAATATATAAGGCAAACAACTTTTCTGTTTGAGGTTCTAAGATTCCCTTCTATCCCCAACCATCCCCATTTCTTTCAAGAAAAAAAAAAAACTCCATTAAAACCATAGCTTTCTTATCTTCGTAGCTTTTTTATCTCCATTTTTTCCTCACATTGGAATTATGTATAGAATTTTTATTTCAATTAATTTAGAATCTGTTTGGATTAACTGTTGATTAGTTGTTGGGGGCCAACTGCTGCCAGTTGGACTCCAACAACTGAATTAAGAGTGCTTGGCAACTAGCTGATGGATCCAATCAATAGCTATTAGCTTTTTTAAAAGTTGGCAATTGGAATTAGTTAATCAATTTAAAAGTTGGCTATTGGAATTAGTTAATCAAAGTAGCTGTTGATCTCAACATCAACTTCAATGATCAGAATAAAAATTATAAATACATAAATATTTTATCAATCAAACTATTTTTTTTTTTCCTTCAAACTCGAGCGTGATGGTCACCCTCATAAGCTCTACAATACCACATCCCTCTTATCTTCTTCTTTTCTAATTTTTATTTGATTACTTTTTTTTTTTTTTCCTTTGCTTGTTTTCCTCATCAATTTATTTGTTTATCTATTATCAAATTTGATTGAAATTCAGATTCTGTGCTGTAGCATTAAGGGCTATTAATGAAATGAGAGTTGTAAATGGGATCCATTCAAATGAATGAATTGCATGATAAAATTGCTTCTAATTTAATAAAAGCAAAAGCTTAATATTAAAATATTTTAAATTTATATGAATTAATTATATTAGTTATATTTATGAACGTAAAATTATATATTTATCAATTAGTATTTTATTTTTTATTTATAATTTATTGAGCAAATAAAATAATGAAAATAATATGTATTATAGATACACTACGATAATTTAACATTTTAACATTAAAAGCCACGGTAGCTCTATCAAATACTTTATTAAAACTAGTTAATTTCTGCAAGCTATCAGCTGCCGGCTGGTTCCCAAGTCCCAACCGTTTACTTTTTCATCACGTGTAGGGCACGTGCAGAATCTTAGTTCTGACGGAAAGAATTGAGGTAAAGTCGGCACGCTCTGCGGCCCTGACGGGAAGCGATTGCAGAGTCTAACTTTAACGCGCCTCCATGACATATACTCGCGATTTTAGATTTAGATGGGGAAACCCAGTCCAGAAAGGAAGGTAGAAAGAAAAACCGACAAAGACGCCGCTGGTCGCTTCGAGAACCCTTGACGCGACCACGGAAGTGGAGAACGAAGGAAAGAGGGAAAGCAGGGCGAAGCCGAGAGAGGAAGGAGGCGAGGAAGGCCGAAGGCTCGCCGGAGATGGGCGACGGGCGGGGAGCCGGCGGCGGCCGGCCGGCGTGGCTCCAGCAGTACGATCTGGTGGGGAAGATCGGGGAGGGGACGTACGGGCTCGTCTTCTTGGCCAAAACCAAGCTCCGCAAGTGCTGCATCGCCATCAAGAAATTTAAGCAGTCCAAAGAGGGCGATGGCGTCTCCCCCACGGCCATTCGCGAAATCATGGTACCTTCTCCGCCCTTATCCTCATACCGTTCCTCTAAACCATCTCAATTTATTGGTAGACCCTTTAAAAGGCTATTGTTTGCTTGATTTTCTATTCATTTCCTTTTTTCCCTGGTTCGGTGTCTTTTAACCCCTGATGCCGCTGGATTCTTGACTAAGGACTATTAACGGGCAGGGGTGGTTTGTGATGATTTGAGATAAAGAGGAAGTCATCAATTCTAGCCAATAATCATGTAATCTTTCTTTCCTTGTTGTGCATTGTTGCTAAGATATTAATAGATTTTATTTTGAACATAATTACACACGTTTTGCGCTTAATTGTGTGTGATATAAATCATTGGGGGAGATGGCATTCAATTTGGAAGTGAAATGGAGGATGTCAATGTCAAAATGAGCTAAGAGAATGATAGATTGTTATTGGACCTAGCAGAAGCATTTTATAGTATTTTGCTAAGTGGATGCGATGTAAACGATCTATTCTATCGAACAAAATGGTATTTTTGAACCACTTTTCCTACAATAGAGTGGACACTTAGCCTTCTGCAATAATTTATTTCCAAGTGATTTGATAGATCTGGAAGATTAAATATTTTCTTTATGAGGTTTAATGCTCATTAATGAATTTTAATGCTATACAGCTCACTTTTGAGGGAAAAAAAGGAAGGAACCAAATATACTTGAACTAATTTTAAAGAGGAAACGGTGATTATAAAGATTGATAGATGAAGAATGCAGGTTATAAAGTGGACAATGTAGTATTGCATGGTTTAGATATGGAAAGAGGTTGTCACATTCAGAAGAATGAGACCGAATAAGTTTTGAAACCTTTGTCCATGAGCTGGAGATTTTTTTTTTTCTCTTATTTATCATTTTCTCTGTGGGCTTTCATTCTATCAATGTTTTTTTATTGGTTTGCTCACAATTGACCATGTTCCTTGTGAAGATATTTAAACATGTTGACATATTGCTGTAGTTCTTCTGGGTAATATTTCATTTTCTCATGGTATCTTGCTGTTGATGCAGCTATTACGGGAAATTTCTCATGAGAATGTCGTCAAATTAGTGAATGTACACATCAACCATGCTGATATGTCACTATATCTAGCTTTTGACTATGCTGAGCATGACTTGTATGTAAGTATACAAGAGACCCTCTGGGAAGTTCCTTTTACAATTCACAGCTTTTTAAACATGTTATGTATCCATTAATTTTGCAGTCTGGGATTTATGTAATTGCATGATGTGTTACGATAATTAGGACGAGCAGTTTTATTGGAAAATCAATGTTACATGGACTCGGGTTCTTGTTTTGGGCGTAGGTATGTGTCTAAGCGTTGGATTGTCTCAATATCTAAACATTTATTCATATAGAGATGTGTCCAAGTTGTTGGGTATGGATATTTTAGGTTAAATCAAAAGGTCTAAGTAACATAGTGAAATATGACCAGGAGCATATGCATGCTATTCTGTTGAAATGAACGAGCATGTGCGGATGCATCTATTCATTCAAAGGAGATATTTTCATCAACTTATGCAGAAGGATAGACATTTTGCTAGATATAGTGGATATTAAGTTGCTTTCCTTCTTCACCCTTTCTTCCTTTTTACTACATGAGGTCAGGTCCTCAATATGATTGATAGAAATATTCTTTCTTTAGCACCAAAAGTTATATCTTTCCTTTTCTCCCAATCTAACAAGCATTTAAACAAATATGTCTAGTGTTATCATATGAATTCATTCATTGTGTCACTGTCCTGGAGAATCATATCCACTTGCTCCTTAGAGACTAAATATTTATGGGCTTTGCCCTGGGACCTCTTTTTGGCATCAGCACAATAAAATTAGAGCTAGAAAATTTCTATCCTTGGCATTTGTAACTAAATGTTATTACTGGCAACAAGTATCTGCTCTTTAATTATTCATGCATTTTGTTTGTTGTGTTCTTATTCTTGTCTTAATAAACATAGGTGAGAAACAGCAATTAAAGATAATAATGCAAGATTAATTCATCAATATTTATGGAGATTTAATGTGAACTGTGGCAATAAATTCAAGCCAAGGAAACCTCAACGAAAAAGATATAACTTTGATTGATTACCAAACCGTATCAAAGGTAGCAATAAAGAAATGGGGAATTTCTTTATGTATAACTAATTGTGGAAGGCTATAATGTGTTAAATATTACATGCTGAATTATTTTCAAATGGCTTATTCTTCTTGGCTAAATTCCATCCACTTCATTGAGTATTGAGTCACTTTGATGCAAGTGGATCTTTGGAACCTGCATCCACTCCATGAGCATGCCACTTCACTGGTTCAGCAGAAGCCAGAAAGTAGAAACTCTACCTACTTTCTACAGCTTTCAGTTTACAACTCAGTCTGATGACACTTGGCTGGGTTCAACAACACCATCAAAGTGAAAGGCCACTATCTTGAGCTGAGCTCTGTGGTTTTTTTTTGTTCATTTGATGCATATCCATGGCTAATCAGCAAAGCTAATAAATCAAGACATTATTAGATACCTTTGAAGTGTTGATTGTTGATACAAATGTCCTGTCAACTTCTCTCCAATTCTTGATGGATTCTCTGCATGAGTTTTAGATAAGTTCTCTTTCATCAAGTAGAATAAATTGTCAATTCCTTGGCCTCTTATTTGAACTTAAGCATGAGATTAATGGCACATCTGTTTCATGGCATGAAGAAGTTAGATGTTACTGAAAAACTTTGCCCCCTTCCAGCATTTATTTATTTCCCTTTCATTGTACTTAACAAGTTTAAGCTTTAAGCTAAGTGAGGTTATTTTGAGTTTGTAAGATCCACAGGAAAAAATATTCAATATGACAAAACTCATAGATATTTGCTGTGTTACATAGATTCCAACATGAGATTGCATATGGATACATATCCAAGCATCTGATTTGTCCAGAAAAAGTTGAGATTCAGGGATGCATAAAATATATCTATTAATAAATAAATTTAGTAAAATATTATCATAGAAAATCTAAAATTATCAAAGCGTTTTATCTTCTCTATGGTTGGCATAAACTCCAAATGAATTATATATATAGTTCTTAAGCCTAAACTCCAAATTTATTAATAAGCAAATGAATTATTTTGTCACGATAATTATAGTCATAGTGTCAATTTCAACTTTCTATGAAATTATTTATAACTTATCGTTGGATACAAAAATAGAGGTGAAATAGGTGGCTCATAGCATGTATTATTATTCTATTTGTTTATAGAAAAAAAATCTTTATAAGATAGGGTAAGACATGAGAATACAAAGTACTGAATGTTCTAAAAAGAGGAAGGATTTTCTCAGACATAATGTGTAGCTATAAATGATTTTGGCAAAATGAGGAGGTTTTTCATTTTAAAAGTCAAGATTTCATTCAAGGTTTCAACATGAAGGGATAGGAATAACTTTGCCATTGTATTTTCATGAAGTAAGCTTGTGTCGATAAAAAATAATTTTGAATTTAGTTGTCAGTTCGAATGCTTTGTAAGAAATAGGTTGCTTCCCAACAACAAAGGATTTGATGTTTGTATCCCAAAAAGATTATTGGCAACAAATAAAATAATGTTTATACATCTTACACAGCTGATATATAATATTTTTATCAAAATAAAATATTCTAGAAGTTTCACATCAGCCTCATTAATATGATGAGTTGATAACAATTTGCATTTAAGAGGTCTGGCTACAACTAACACAGCACTTCCTAATGTATAAGTCCATTTTCCTTCTCTCTCCTCTTCACCTTTCCTCACTTGCTCTCTCCCCTTCTTCCCTCCCCACACTTCTCTTCCCTTCTTGGCTCTCTCCTTCTCTTCCTTTTCACCTGTTCTCCTTTTGCTCTTTGTTGCCCCTTTTGGCATGCAAGTCTATCTAAAGCCCTGCAAACCAGCCCATCACTAAATTGATCACTGCCCCTGTCCACAGCCTAGGACTGCCTCTAGCCCATATCCTTACTCTACCTAGTCTCCTCCCCCTCCCCTTCCCCCCTCCCTTGATTCTTTTCATTGTATTTTCCTTTATCCCTATCAGATTCATTCGATTATCATGTTGTCTTCTTGTTGGAAAGAGCTAGACTCATTGTGATGACGTATGAATTAGAATTTTCATGTCAAGTGCATTCTAATGAATTTGACATGTTTTGATCCATTTTTTTGGGCTTGGATTCATGAGTCTATGTAACATTAGATTTTTACCTATAGGTATAAACACATACATGTAATTTTAGTGGGAGTAAAAATACAAATGAAAAAACGGTGGAGATTACAAGCCAAGAGATATCGAGTGAAAAAATTTAGGTATTTGGGATTAATTATCCAGCAAGAAGGTGAAATAGGTGAAGATGTGAATCAAGAGTTAAAGCAGGATGGATTAAGTGGAGGAATGCTTCGGGAGTATTATATGATCGGTGCATTTCATTAAAATTAAAAGTAAAATTCTATAAAACTGCTATTAGGCAGCTATGCTAATATGGAACAGAGTGTTGAAAATATTGAAACAACATATGAATAAATCAAGTGTAACAGAAATGCGTATGTTAAGCTGGATATATGGTAAAACTTTAAAAAATAGAATTAGAAATAAAATATAAGAGAAATGATAGCTGGATATATAAACATATAAGAGAAATGATAGGAGTAGCCCCAATTGAAGATAAAATAAGAGAAAATCGATTGCGGTGGTTTGAACATATACAATGTAGACCTTTAGATGCTCCAGTTAGAAAGAGTGATCTTTTAACAATCCATGGTAAGATAGAGGTAGAGGTAAACCTAAACTAATATGAACATAAATAATTAAAAAGATATAATTATTTGTAATTTGAATTCTGACTTGGTCCTGAATAGAGCAGAGTGGAGGAAACAATTCATGTAGCCGACCCCATGTAGTTGGGAAAAGGCTTAGATGAGTTAAGTTGAATTGAGTTGAGGTATAAACATACACACATATGTATGTATGTCTCTAGGTTAATGGAGAATTATAGAGTAAATAGACAAGATCTTTATATAGTTTTTATTACTTTAGAGAAATCATATGATAAAGTCTCTTAAAAGGTCTTGTGATGGGTGTCAAAAAAGGAGTGAGTGTCTGTTAGACATATTAATGTAATTAAGGCCGCGTATGATTGAGTAGTTACTATTCTAAGAACTATTAGTGGTAATATCAGAGGGTTTTTAATTACAATAAGTTTACATCAGGTATTTGCTCTAAGTTTACCTATTTGTGCTATGAATGATTTTACTAGGCGTATTCAGAATGATTATGCATGCTATTTGTAGATTATATAAGAGTAGTAGATGAAATTAAGGTCAATGTTAATCATAAATTGGAATTATGGAGAAGTGTATTAGAATTAAGGAATTTAGGTTAAGTAGAAACAAGATAGAATGCATTAGATACAATTTTAACAAGATTAGAGATAAAGATGAAGGTAGAGTGAAAATTGAGGATCATGAAGTTTTATAAGTAATTGTTTTTGTTATCTTGTCATAAGAAGGAAGAGATTGAGAAAAATATTATTTATAGGATCAAAGTATGTTGGATAAAATGAAAAATTACAGCTGGAATATTGTGTGATTGTAGGATATCTATCTATTAGAAGAAAGATTTTATAACGACATAAGACCGGCTATACTTTGTGATACAAAATGTTGGATGATTGGAAAAATGTATTTGTGATGGATTTGTGGCAATAGGAAAGATAGAATAATAAATGAAGTCTTTCATTATTCAATGGAGATAATAGTAATTGAGGAGAAAATAAGAGAAGGATAATTTAGATGGCTTGGACATGTATGATGTAAGTCTAAGGATGCACCGGTACGAAATAGTGAATTAATTCGTGTAAAAGAAAAGAGGGTAGAGATAAACCCAAAATCATATGAATGAGAAAGTTCTAACATCATTACATCTTATAGAAAATATGGTAGTAATCTAAATGGAATGGAGGAAAAAAGATTCATGCTAGTTTGGGATTAAGACTTTATTGTTATTGTCAAGACTTTAAATTTCATGAGATGGGACTATCCGATTTTTCTCTGAATGGGAGGTGCCGTTATCCCGCCCCATCCTGATGCTTAGGACAGTGGATGTACCAGACTGCACTAGTTGAAAAGATGGGATGATGACAAGATGGTTTCATCCTCATACTTGGGATGCTAACTCATCTTGATATTCTATGGGATGTCCCACTTGGATTTAAAATCATGGTGTTATTGTTTCTATATGTATCTCTCTCTCTCTTTCTCTCCCCCCCTCTCCCTCTCCATCTTGTTTTAAACACACATATGCGTGCATAGAAATAATGTTCTGAAATCAGTGTGGGATTTAAAACCATGGTTGTCATTGTCTCTCTTTCTCTCTCTCTCTCTCTCTCTCTCTCTCTCTTTATCTGTGTGTGTGTGTGTGTGTGTTATTAAAGGAATGTCCAGAGTTCATTGTTATTTTGCCAGCCACATTATGCGAAACCTTCCTTTTAATTTAGAGCATTGGTGCTAGCCATTTGAACATGAACATTAGTATGACACTTTTAGATGGTTTTGCAGGAAAAGTCATCTCTTGGAGGGGCCAAGTTGCTCTCTGTCTGCATATTAGTGTCTGTCTGCATATTGTTTGTATAAAAATACTGTTGCCTTTTTCTATGATTTTAAAGTAAAGAGATAAAAGTTCTTGACGAGAACTATGTGACATATTTTATGATGGAGAATTATCTATTGATGATACAATTTTCAGCTAGTAGGTGACCCGAAACAGTAATTCAAAACAAATGAATCTAGGATATAATGAGCCAAGTTTGTGTATTCATACATATTTTATTGAGAAATAATAGAATGTAGAGCTACTTACCTCCATTGTCATGGATGATGATTACAACTGCCAAGACTTGAGGTGAACCATAAACAAAGCCTCAAGCAGTCAATAAATAGGGGAGGTGAAATAGAGATTCTTGTAGAGGGACAAGTTGCAGAGAATGAGAGATGCCACAGATGCTGTTTGGTGAGCTGAGATGGCAGGCGTGAGAGAGAGAGAGAGAGAGAGAGAGCTTTTTTTTTTTTGGGGGGGGGGGGGGATTTGTAGCTGTCGAAGAGTTTAGTTGAGAAAAAAGATTCCATTATTCTGAGATCTGTAACTCCAAATTCTCATAGAATTTAGCTTAGCAAAATAGAAAATCTGAGCATAATTTTAATTAGGAGTTTTGCTAAGAGTGGATTCTAATTGATTGTCTCTATCTCCTAGACAGGTGGAAAATTCTTAGAAAGATTTTAACAGTTGAGTTGCCTAATTGCGAGATGATCTTGACATTGTGGGATCTCACAACGCCAAAATTTATGGTGAGTATATGTATAGAGAGAAGCTATAGAGGAGTGGAATCCATCTTTTTTTTTTTTTTTGGGGGGGGGGGGGGGGGGGGTGGGCATGGCCTCTTGGCATTAAATGTGGCTTCACCCCTGACACGCACACACTAACACCTGATGTGTGAACCTGAGTTGATGTAACATAGCTTGGCAGAAAAACTCCAGCTTTCCGAAACCAAATGAAGAGAACTTGTTGCCCAAATGAGAGTGACCATTCGGCAGAGATGAGGAATAATATCTAAGATGGAGAATGTGTGAGAACAGGTGATAATAAAACAGAATGCTTGGTGTATATGTGAAAAGAAAATTGGAGAGGCATGAAAGACTATAAGTTCTGCCTTTCACAACTTTTCGATTGCTAAAATGGCCAATAGAATATCTTCATTGAACAAGGTCTGCCTACTTTTAATTCACTCCTGATATTAGACCTTTTATTACAATGGCTTTTTGCCAACCTTTGTTCTTGGAATTTGTAATCTCTTCCCATGGACAGACTCTAACCTTAAAATCTGTTCATTCCAGCCACCCTTAATCCTTTGCTCACTAATATTATTTTTTCACAAAGATTTTTAGTAGCCATTTGCATTCCCACATGCATTATTACTAGTAATGAAAATATAGAATAACAGAAATCACACCTCCATTTCCCTGCCCAGGAAATCACAGCTATTCAAATAGCATCACATGCATTGGATGTGCATGCCAGTAGTTCTTAAGGCGAAAAACCACAAAACACTATGAACAACCAATCTTGAGGCTGGAATAACAATTTTTAAACATGGCTACTGCCAGTAAAAAAAATTTGCTCACATTCCTTCCCTATGGTGTTGTGGGTTTTGTCATTTGATAATATTCACCTTCTTAAGCATCGGTTTCTTATGCTAAATAATTTGAATCCAATGTGAAATAGACAGGCAGTGCTGATTTGGAAATAATTTCTTATGGTCTCTTACTGATAGTTCTACTAATTATAGGACTTTTGGAGTTCGATCATGGCCCTTCTGGTTGGCCTTGGTTCCAATCCTGCTAGTTGTTTTATTTGTAGCTTGCTTCTAAAGTGTTATTTGTAGGCTAAAGGGTGCAAATATATAACTTCAGGCCTGGCAGAACCTGCTTCATCGCATGAACTCTTTGAGATTCTTTAGTGGTTAGGGTACTTTGAATCCTCTATTGAAACTCTCATATTTCAGTTTGGTGTCTAATTTATTTGTAATCTTACTACCTGATGCTTCGGAATAATAATTCATTGATACATATAGCATGGGCAAATGTATGTCTACTCATGCCAAAGCAAGTTTTAAGAATATGATTATTTCTTATGTGCTTGATCTTGTTGTTCTCTAGATGGTGGCACTGGCATGGAAGCAAATTTTTTAATGAATGTCTGCATATCAATTTGCTCCAATGAGCAGTGCAGTTTCAGTGCCATTGGCTTTTTACATTTTCTTCACATATATTTATCAATGAGGTTGTTAAATGAAATTTCAAATACATGAATTTTGCTTTATGAACAAAATAAAAGGCCTTGATTTACATGTTAACGAAGTTAGACTAATCTTAGTGTTATAAACCAGCATCATGTGCAACAGAATTTGGCTTTGGTTTTGCAGAAGCTGTTCCTGCTAACTGTGTTTACCTAGAAATATATGTATGAAGAATCCTCTCAATGGGTTAAGCAAATTCTTCTTTCTTGCTTGTGATTCAGAGGCATGACAAGAAAAGCATCTGATACAAATTTCATAGTGGTGATTGCTTGATATTACATTGCAATAATTACATTTGACAGTGAAAAGCATGAAGGTCAAAAATTGTGCATGAGAAGGAAAAAGATACAAGAGTGGGCTTGATACCCTAGGTAGACTATTTCAGCTACTGACAGCATATTGTTTTAAGCTTCTTGTTGAGGCTAGTCATAAACATATAAGATGGATCTGTGGTAAAACTTTAAAAGATAGAATTAGAAATAAACATATAAAAGAAATGATAGGAGTAGCCAATTGAAGATAAAATGAGAGAAAATGATTACGGTGGTTTAGACATATACAGCATAGACCTTTAGATGCTCCAATTAGAAAGAGTGATCTTTTAACAATTCATGGTAAGGATAGAGGTAAAGGTAGACCTAAACTAATATGGACAGAAATAATTAAAAAGTATAACTATTTGTAATTTGAATATCGACTTAATCCTGAATAGAGCAGAGTGGAGGAAGTAGATTCATATAGCCGACCCCATATAGTTGGGAAAAGGCTTAGATGAGTTGAGTTGAGGCTAGTCATAATATGGTTCTGCTCTAGGGTGTTATTTGTCTTTGCAAGGGGCACTCAACTACCTGGAATTTACTCAGATGTTAATTGAGAGGGAAAATAATTTCTATATTAATCTGTCCACTATATCTGTGTTTCAGTTTTCACTGTTTATAGCGTCACAACACTTTTTGCCTTTATTTTATGCATTATAGGAAATCATCAGACATCATAGAGAGAAGCTTAACCATCCCATCAATCAGTACACAGTCAAGTCCCTTCTTTGGCAACTTCTCAACGGGCTCAATTATCTTCACAGGTTGGTTCATGAATGCGAATAGTAATGACTAATAATTAGATTTCATGTTTCTCTTGTGTCTTGTATTTCTCTTTCAACTTGATGTGCTTCAGGGCTATCATTGGATCCTGGTAAGTTTACTAAAATTGCCTTGATTTTTTTGGTTGCAGTAATTGGATCATACATCGAGACCTCAAGCCATCTAACATTCTGGTACAATTATTGGCAAGAACAGTGGTCTAGCGTTTTAAAATAAACATGCCTTTATGTTTCTTCATATTGCATTCTGATGTGAATCAGGTTATGGGTGAGGGTGAGGAACAAGGAGTTGTGAAAATTGCTGATTTTGGACTTGCCAGAATATACCAAGCTCCACTGAAACCTTTATATGAAAATGGGGTAAAAATTCTATCACTCACGTCAAAGATGTTACCAGTGGATGGGAGATTTCTTTTTTTTTTTTTTTCACCTGCCATTTTCTTTATACATAGGCTTATTTCTTTCCTTTTTACAAAAACTTATTCCTATTTTGTTCTCTCTGAGTGCCTTCTGTTGCATTGCTGAGTTGTAAATTGTAGAAGGGCTAGATATCAACTCGTGAATTGGATTGTAGGTCACAAGATATTTTTGATTTATTTTGGAAATTCCTAAACATAAAAGAAATTTGAAAATTGATGTACAAAAAATGGATGAATGGCAATAAAAGCACACATACGACTAGTCTAGTTTCGACCAATTTAGGCCCATGTAATTGTATTTCTAATGAAACAAACATTTGTTTGGTCATTCAAATATATTTATTTATTATCTATCAATATAATTATCTTTTTATAAACACTTTAGAGCAAACAAGCATGAAACCTTAACATATAGTTGTAACCAAGGAATTCATTTGTATGGGATTGGGTTGTCCTAGTTTTTCCATAATATGAGACGTGTCGCCATCCTATCCCGTCTCGACATTTGGGAATAGGAGATGTTTTAAGATGCACAATTGAGATGCTGGGACGATGGTGGGATTGTCCTGCCTTGACACCTAGGATGACAATTTGTCTTGCCATCCAGCAGGATGTCTTGTTGGGATTTAAAACCATGGCTGCAATAGAATGACAACCTGCATCATGTTTTTAACTTTGCGAACTCCAATAACAAACTTGCTAATTTCACTAGTTGAAATTTATTAGTAGAATGTAATTTAAGAACCACATAGTCAAAGAAACTATTGAAAATGGGATTTAATTATTGGAGTGCCAATTTATGAGCGGACCTACCTACCAACCGTACCTGCAACAACCCGCTTTTATCAGGTTCAGGTTTGGCGTAAAAGGGTCTGAGTCATAAACTGGGTGACTTGCTTGACCTATTTTCTAAATAGGATGGGTTTATGTTTAGACCTCTAACCTTTTTAACCTGTTTTGTTCATTTAATGGTTGGATTAGGCCATGACACCAACTTGTTTAGTCCATTTAAAACCTGCTCAACCCATTTCGATCTCATATAAATCCATTTGAGACTGACTTAACCAGTTTAACCCATTTTGACCCGTTTATTAAATGGGTTATGCATGTTGGACCAGGTCACCTATTTAATATAAAGATTGGGTTCAAGCTTGGATTTTTGACCCATTTCTTAAACAGGTTGTGTTTGGGTTGATGGTCTTTTTGATGCGGCTTGCATTAGACATGACCTGACCTAGATTGTCACTCCTATTTAATATGTAGATGACAATCAAAATTAGATTCTGTGATCCAAAAAATGCAAGTCTGTCATATGGATCTAAAGGTTGTGGTCCTAAAGTGATCTTGATCCACTTATGGGATCTGGATCATTTAGGTCCATTTTGGTCTGGACCATGAATCACAAAATTTTAACAAAAATGCCTGGTGTGACTTTTGCAAGTTATTGTAAATTAGTAGGTAGTCCAACTTATTTTAGGTAGTAAATAAAAAATTCAAATTAAACCGGGCTCAAAATATGATGAAAATATATGTGACCAAGTAAAAGCACTGATTCAGTTGTGGAAGAAACAATGCTGGGTTTTGTGGCATTACATGACATGGAAAGGGTCAAGAGTTTAGGGTTATGAGATTTATTAGTTGTCTTTGACAGGTGTATTCACCATCATGACTAATGGCTTTTCCTGTTGCTTCAGCTGAAGGGGAAAGTTGTGAGAGGAAAAAGAATTGAGGATAAAAGTATAAGAAAAAGAAGAATAGAAAGAAGAAGGAAGAAGTACGAGTGGAAAATAGAAGAAAGCAAAGTTAAGAGTTAGCTGATATAAAGAAAGATAGAAGAAAGGGTTAAACTATTAGAACAATTAAAAGAAAAAGCTCACTATTGAAGGATAGAAAAAAAAAAAATGGATGATTTGAGTCAGAGGAAAAGGACAGAGGAGGGCCCAAGCAGGAAAGAAAGCAAAAATTGGTGACTGAACCTGTAGGTCATAGAAGAAGGGAAGAGAACCTTCTTGTTAATGGGGAAGAGAAAGGGTGAGAAAAGTGATGAGAGAGAAATCATGAGATGGAATAAATAGAAAGATGGTGTGCCTTTTGATAAAGGAAAAAGGAGGGAAATGAGAACCAGGTGAGAGAGTGAAGAGGAGTGGCATTTAGAATTGTGAGAGCTCAAAACATCCCTCTTCTAATTAAATTAGTTTATTCATAAACTTGGTCATGCACTGGTCTATTTATAGAAGGAGATAACCATGAACCTAACTAATTTAAGCAATGCGTTTCTAATGTTGATTTTAAGTAATGGGAGGTCTCACTTATAAATTAATTACATGCCTTCATATATGGCCATGGTTTCATGTCAGAAGGGTGAAGCTATTACTAGGGGGCATAGTTTGAGGGCAGTGGATCACCAATTAGAAGTGCTAAAAATATAAGTCACAAAGTTATAGCAGTTCTCGTTGAGGATATTGAATGCGTAATGACTTTTGCTACCATCACCAATTAGATGTGATCAAAGGTGTTTTACTATCTACATCAGTCATCTTGGTGGGTGACAAATACAAAGATGAACCAAGTTGTCGACGTGTCCTGGACATGATGGAAGCTTTAAAGGGTTTCAAAATATGAAATTTACTGGATATCTTGGTTGCTAGAACAGCACTGACATAAACAAATATCAGCCCTTTTGGTAAAACAGGATTAATTGCAATTTTATCAATTCCAAAAATCTTTGCTTTCTTTCTCATCTCACTTCTTTTCTTGCCTAATCCACCTCGACTTCTCATGCCCAACGATGGAAAACCTGTTGTTTGCTATCTCAATTGTGAACACTGTTGCATCACCAAATTTGTCAGTTTTCGCTGTAGCCAGCACTATCCCTTCTTCTTTCCCCTCCTCCAACCTCTCCTTGCTGGCTATGGCCTATTTGCTGCCCTCTGCCACCACAGCCAATGGTATCTATCAAGGTATTTGCAAAATTGATGGTGAGAATCATACCAACACATTACTAGTTTGGTACAGTATGATTTATATGATATGGCACAAACCTTGTACCAAGACAAGAAGCTAGTGTATTTTCTCACTCCCAGCCATAGTACTACTTGGTATGAGGTGATATGGGATGGTTCTGTTTGATTCAGATCGGTTCAATTTATATTGAATTGAACCTTGGTACCATACCAGTATGTTACGGTATGGCCATTATGGATCGATGCGGATCGTTATGGCAGACCATGTGTCTACCAAAGTTAGATCTTGGCCTAGATATTGCAAAACAACTGCCTTCTCCACTCATTGGTCCTGGTGGTGCTTTCCCTTCCCATGCCATTGGCTGTGCTAGAAAACTATAATATGAAAGAACGAGGATTAGCAAAGTGCAGCTTATTTACTGATATTAAAACTGCTTATATCACCATCTCCGTTTTTAATGGCTGTTATAATAAAAATGCTGATATTTTAACTTGTATCATTGAGTGCCTGATACTGATACAAAGTGATATCTTGGCCGAGATAAAAACCATGGATGTGGTAGTTTATTGATCAGAAATTCATGAGTTTGCTGAGTTGCTCTGTGATCCCAGGCTTGCTGAGATACTTCTTGCTGTTGTGGAACTCAAACATGAGGTACGTAAGTAGTATTTAGAGCAATAATTGTTGGTGTGTATCCCAAGGGCGCTGAAATTTTAGTATGACCATTAAAAATTCATCTGGAGTAGAATTAATAACATATGATCTTTGATTAATAGCTCATTACATCCTGGATTTGGTCCTGTCATCTTAAACATTTTCCCTTTATTTTTTGATTCCATATACTGAATGAGCAAATGTGGATCCATAATATTTTGATTGTGGATGAAAGGAACATGCCATTAGCTGCTTGATGCAATTTGTGTATTAATATCTGGATTTATGTAGTTGTATCTTCCTTAATCAACGCTATGCATGTTACTTTTGGTGGAACACAGCAGCCACTACAACAAGTTATTGCACTGTTTCTAATGGTGATTGATGCGGGAAAAATTATCACCGCATCAATAAACGTGCGACGACAAAGGTCGAGTTAACAAAGTCGAGTTATTTTCGATTTGGCTGATCAAGCCACGTTTGAACTGATTGGACTATGGTCCAACAAACAACAAGATTCAGTCCTAGTATCGATGCCAGAGTCGGTCTCGGCATCGCGATGTCAGAGTCGGTTTCCTCACCGACTCAGAGTTAGTACCGACGCCATCGTCGGTCTTGACGCCGACATCAGAGTCGGTCTCCAAACCTCGGCAGGGCCGAGCTATTTCAGTACCTCGGAAGGGCTGAGCTATTCTGAACTTCGGCAGGGTCGAGCATCTCAGTGCCTCAGAAGGGTCGAGCTATCTCTGAACCTTAGCAGGCCGAGCTATCTTAGTACGTCCAGATCAATTTTCATCTCTTCAACGTAAGCGCCATTGCTGCTTCAAACCACGCCAGATATTCGGAGGATGAACCACCCTGATCGCAAGAATCGCGAATGAGCTTTCCCAAAACAGAAACTGGAGCCAAATACAACACTCCGCCTATGATCAATAGGATTCCAAATTTCCTATAAAGCGCCCGTCAGTTTCATCAACTGCCAATCACCGTAACCGTTATGATTCCGGCTTTATCGAATGCCACTCCCTAAAACGTGCTTGAAAAATCAGGTAACGGCTCACCTCCTCGGTAGCGTACAAATACAAGTTCCAAGACCCTTAGGTACACTCTCGAAGGCAATCTAAGCCCAAAGAAAACTCTAGCAAAGGCCATTGTTCCTAAAAATCATCTCAAGGAGGAAGATCCTTCTACTTGAGCCTTTTCTTCTCATCTGATTGCTGAAGATTTTTATTGACTTGCATCGGAGGGTTTTTCGCAGGGACTACTCCTTGTGCTTTCTACGTAAAGACTGCCTTGTAGGTCTACTGGACGGAAGAGTGCTACCCAGATCTCGACGTGCGCGCCACCAAGCCGAAGAACGGATTTCAGCAGCAACAGATTGGCGTTAGAGAAGGGGCTCAAGTTCCGTTAAACTTGTAATCAAGAGACAAGGTTCCTGATGCGGTGAAAATTATCACCGCATCAATAAACGTGCCCGACGACAAAGGTCGAGTTATTTTCGATTTGGCTGATCAAGCCACGTTTGAACTGACTGGACTACGGTCCAACGAACAACAAGATTCGGTCCTAGTATCGATGCCAGAGTCGGTCTCGGCATCGCGACGTCAGAGTGGTTTCCTCACCGACTTCAGAGTTAGTACCGACGCCATCGTCGGTCTTGACGCCGACATCAAAGTCGGTCTCCAAACCTCGGCAGGGCGAGCTATTTCAGTACCTCGGAAGGGCTGAGCTATCTCGAACTTCGGCAGGGCCGAGCATCTTAGTGCCTCAGAAGGGTCGAGCTATCTCTGAACCTTGGCAGGGCCGAGCTATCTTAGTACCTCGCCAGGATCAATTTTTATTCTTCAACGTAAGCGCCATTGCTGCTTCAAACCACGCCGGATCTCGGAGGATGAACCATCCTGATCGCAAGAATCGCGGAATGAGCTTCCCAAAACAGAAACTGGAGCCAAATACAGCACTCTGCCTATGATCAATAGGATTCCAAATTTCCTATAAAGCGTCCGTCAGTTTCATCAACTGCTGATCACCGTAACCGTTGTGATTCCGGCTTTATCGAATGCCAACTCCTTAAAACGCGCTCGAAAAATCAGGTAATGGCTCACCTCCTCGGCAGCGTGCAAATACCAAGTTCCAAGACCCCTTAGGTACACTCTCGAAGGCAATCTAAGCCCAAAGAAAACTCTAGCAAAGGCCATTGCTCCTGAAAAATCATCTCAAGAGGAAGATCCTTCTACTGGAGCCTTTTCTTCTCATCTGATTGCTGAAGATTTTTACTGACTTGGGCATCGGAGGGTTTTTCGCAGGACTACTCCCTGTGCTTTCTGCGTAAAGACTGCCTTGTAGGTCTACCCGGATGGGAGAGTGCTACCCACAAGAGATTGTGCTAGAGGAGGGGCCTCAAGTCCCGTTAAACTTGTAATCAAGGAGACAAGGTTCCTGATAAGAACGACGATTCTAATGGCCAACCGTAAGAGAGCAACCACAAATGCTCTTAATCAGGCAACCTTTCAAAGGCCTGATCTACAAACAACACGGCGCCCTCACAGTCGTCACCAATCGAGGTTCCTCCACCGCTAGCAGCTCTGGTCATCCAGGGCCAGTTTGCCATACTGGTCCAACAAGTGATGTTTCTCTTCTAGCTAGTGTAGGGGCTTCATGGGGGTACTCTTCATGCTGCACTCACTCAGCAGCTTCTTGGTGGAACAGTCATTCCGGTTCTACTGGTGGTCTCTTTGTCCAATCCATTGGAAGCCACCAGCCTCCGCGACAGCCTGGCCATAAGGAAGTTAAACTGGCACCACGGAGGGGAAGAGATAGGAGCTGCCCAGATCTCGTCGGCTCGCTCCTTACCTTCAGTATTCTTTTACCACGACTCAACGCAATGACCGCGATCCTCCCGACCTGTCTCTCCTACTGCTCGGGATGACGGGTTGTAATGACAACTACCCGTGCCGAACTTACAAGCAGTTGGCTCTGTTAAAATGATTGCCCATGCCAGATCCTATCAGGTACGATCAAGCGAAGAGAACCGGTTTGAAAGGGTTCGGTGCGAGAGGCTCACCTCTTCAAATGAGGACATCAAGAGATACGACACCTTCAAGATATGGAACTCGGATTACTTCAGAGCAATGAAGACCTTCAAGGGATACAGTGCCCCGGGATATAGAACTCGGATCATTTTCGAGCAATGAAGACCTTCAAAGGATACTGTACCCCGAAGACATGGAACTAAATTAAACCTCGAACATATTACTAGTGAAGTATGCCTGAACTAAGCCATTTTGCTTATTGCAATAAAACTTCACTTTTCGATTCAAATATTTCTTATTGAATAACAATCTTCCTTGAGTTGTGGATAAAAGGCAGATCTCGCCCAATCTTTGAACTACGGGTCCCTTTCTTCAAGCCTTGGCTGGACCAAGTAAAAATTTTTCTGTACCTCGGTAAGGTCGAGCAACATTCTTCGAACCTTGGCTGGGCCAAGTAAAATTTTTTTTGTACCTTGGCGGGGTTGAGCAACATTCTCAGAACCTTGGCTGGGCTAAGTAAAAATTTCTCCTTACCTCAGCAGGGCCGAGCAACATTCTCGAACCTTGGCTGGGCCAAGTAAAAATTTCTCATACCTCGGCACGGTCGAGCAACATTCTCCGAACCTTGGTTGGGCCAAGTAAAAATTTCTTCGTACCTCGGCAGGACCGAGCAACATTCTTCGAACCTTGGCTGGGCCAAGTAAAAATTTTTCGTACCTCGGCAGGGCCGAGCAACATTCTCCGAACCTTGGCAGGGCCAAGTAAAAATTTCTCCGTACCTTGGCACGGTCGAGCAACATTCTCTGAACCTTGGCAAGGCCAAGTAAAAATTTTTTCATACCTCGGCACGGCCGAGCAACATTCTTCGAACCTTGCCAGGGCCAAGTAAAAATTTTTTTGTACCTCGGCACAGCCGAGCAACATTCTTCGAACCTTGCCAGGGCCAAGTAAAATTTTTTCGTACCTCGGCACGGCCGAGCATAGTAATGTTTATTGATGGGGCCAGTAAACCTCACGGGCAACAGTGATTGCATTCAGCCGAACTCCCCAGTCGGCCTCTGTTAGTTGGCCCATCTCAAGTCGGTGTCGACCTCGGCAAGTCGGCGTCGGCCTCGGCATTGGTCTCACCGTTGGCCTTGGTAAGTCGACCTTGGGCTCAGCATCGGTCTGGGCGCCGACCATGGCAGTCAGCGTCGGCCTGTCGGTCTCGACATCAGCCTCTACTCGGCCTTGGCCTCGACGTCGGTCCCTCTTGGCAAGTCGGTGTCGGCCTCGGCATCGGTCTCGGCATCGGTCTTGGTAAGTCGGCCTCGGGGTCGGCCTGTCGGTCTCGCATCGGTCTGGGCGGCCATGGCAAGTCGGCGTCGGCCTGTCGGCCTCGATGTCGGTCCCTCCTACTTGACAGTCGGTGTTGGCCTCGGCCACCTTTAGACTCGGCCTCGGCCTTGTCCAGCCGGCTATGGCCTTGGCCTTGAACAGTCAGCCTCGGTCGTCCCTACTCAGCTCGGCCATATGAAGACTCTACTCCCTATGCCCGAACCTACGCTTCGGAATAGGGAGTGGAGGCATATGATGCGGGAAAAAATTGTTACTGCATCAATAAATGTGCCCGACGATAAAGGTCGAGTTAACAAAGGTTGAGTTATTTTCGATTTGGCTGATCAAGTCACGTTTGAATTGATTGGACTACGATCCAACGGACAACAAGATTCGGTCCTAGTGCTGACGCCAGAGTCGGTCTCCTCACAGACTCCAGAATTAGTACTGACGCCATCGTCGGTCTCGAAGCCGATACCAGAGTCGGTCTTCAACCTCGGCAGGCCGAGCTATTTAGTTCCTCGAAAGGGCCAAGCTATCTCCGAACCTCGGCAGGGCCGAGCTATCTTAGTACCTTGCCAGGATCGATTCATCCCTTCAACGTAAGCGCCATTGCTGCTTCAAACCACACTGGATATCTCGGAGAATGAATCACCCTGATTGCAAGGATCGCTGAATGAGCTTCCCAAAACAGAACGGGAGCAAATACAGCATCCGTCCATGATCAACGGGATTCTAAATTCCTGATAAAACGCCCTTCAGCTTCATCAACTGCTGTCCCCATAACGGTTGGGATTTCGGCCTTATCGGATGCCAACTCCCTAAAACGCGTCCGGAAATCAGGTAACGACTCATCTCCTTGGTAGCTTAAATACCAAGTCTCAGGACCCCCCCAGGTATCTCTCGAAGGCAATTTAAGCCCAAAGAAAACTCTTGCAAAGGCCATTGCTCCTGAAAAATCATCTCGAGGAAGATCCTTCTGCTGGAGCCTTCTCCTCTTATCTGATTGCTGGAGATTTTAACTGACTTAGGCGGTGGAGGGTCTTTTGCAGGGACAATCCATTATGCTTCCTGCGTAAAGACTGCCTTGCAGGTCCACCTGGACGGGATAGCGCTACCCAATCCCGATGTGCGCCGCCACCAAGTTGGAGAACGGATTTCAGCAACAGTGATGAACCAAAATTCATTTCTCCTGACAAAGATATTGTTTGGTTGAATTATAAATTAATTGTGTGATTACAGATATTATCAGATGTAATAACTACGAATCTGATAAATTAGATATAAAAATATCGTTCCATGAACAACTTACAATTCATAATCAAAAGCTTTATTCAATAAGAAAACTCAAAACAACAAAAAATAAATAAATAAAGTGGCTAAATATTTAGATTTTGGGTTTTGTAGCTTTTTCTTCTGAATGTTGCTGGGTAGCATTTGATTGCTTTTTGTGCATGAATATCTAAGAATTTCATTTAAAAGTGTTTTTAGATGTTTTTATTGTCGTTCCTTTTTGTTTGATGGAATTCAGTTCTGTATTTGCTGGTTTTTCACACGATTATAATGGTTGGAGTTCACTCTCTTTCAAACTTACATATGTGCGCTTTGATAATTGACAGGTTGTGGTAACAATTTGGTATCGTGCTCCTGAGCTGCTTCTTGGAGCAAAACACTATACAAGCGCTGTTGGTATCCTGACACTTCAGATAAAGCTGATTTAGCATTGCTGATTGATCTAGTTTTTAGTACTTTTCTGCATTTGTCTTCAACTATGACCAAACAATGCTTGTTAGTACAAAATATCTCCTTAATAGCATATAGATATGTGGGCTGTCGGATGCATTTTTGCTGAGTTACTGACTCTGAAACCATTGTTTCAAGGGGTGGAAGTCAAAGCTACACCTAACCCATTTCAGGTATGAGTAAATTGCAAACTATATGCATTTTGCTGTCTCCTTTTATTTTTCTTCCACTGATATGGCATATCAGACATCAGAGAGGATTTTTATATAATTTTGTCCACCATTATCTCTAACATTTAGATATTTTTCTCAGCTCGATCAGTTGGACAAGATATTCAAGGTCTTAGGTAACAATGCATTGTTGGTTTTTGATTATTCTTTACCATGCTTCTTGCAGAAATATGTTATGAGAAATTGTTCTTCACAGGGCACCCAACACCTGAGAAGTGGCCTACTTTAGCGTATCTTCCATTTTGGCAACATGATCAACAACATATACAGGGTCATAAATAGTAAGTCTTATAATTGACTGATAAGAAAAACATTGTTAATATTTATATAAAGTTACTGATTTTTGTTTTTTTTAACTTCTATTTTGCCACGTACAGTGACAACCCTGGTCTCCATAGCTATGTCCATTTACCACAGAAGAGTCCTGCATATGATCTCCTTTCAAAGATGCTTGAGTATGTAAAATGATCTAATCTATAAATCTATAATGACTTACTGTTGACTTCTTAGTAGTTAGATGTTTCAGAAATGCATGCCATGTTGTGGTCTGTGGATATATAATCTTGTCATTTTCTGTTTGCAACTTCAATCTTTATGTATATTTATATATTACATGGGCCAGTTGGCCTCACTAATGAGATTTTATTACTGCTTTATATTCCTATGATGCATAAGCTGTTAATTTACCTGGGTTTGTTTTTCCCTTAGAATGCTCTTTAGCTCTTTTTTAACACCTACAATTGCCTAAGCTCAATGAACCAATTGGTTAGTAAAAAACTGAAGAAAACATTCCATTAGATGGTAGTAGATATGGAGGCCTTGCAAATTTTTTAACAGAATTTTTGCATAAAATGTTCTATTGTCCATCTCTTTAATAAATATGTATCTGGCGTGCAACATGAAACCTATATTACAAAATATTTCTTTTCTTTTCAATTTTTTTAACTTCAAGGACCTTCATGATGTTTCGAGGTGCTTGTTGGCTTCTTTCAATTCTCATTGTTTGTGCATGTTGGTAGGTCCTACTTGAGCCTATGTTAACCTCTTTTATATCAGGTTTTATATTTCCTATTGATTTTTAATGCATTTTTCTGGAATTAAATGACAACTTCTATTTGAAAGGATGACTTTGGAGAATCATAATAATTATTCAAACCAAAGGAGTAAATGACCTACAGTTATTGTGGACTAACTATTGGATAATGAAAACCTAGTACAAATTTCAATGGAACTTGAAAAATACATCATTCTACTATTTTGAGTTCAGTTTACATTAGAATTGACTGAAAGATTAAGCATATTAACTAAATATACCCAACAAAGATATTTTTGTTTATGCTATATAATTTTCTTATGCAGGAGAGATTTAGGGAGATTTTTACATATAATAATGTGCCTATTGATGTTTGATGGAGTAAATTTTTTTTTTCAATAAAGAGAGTAATGTTATTTTGCATATAACATTCCCAATATGTTGTCCTTGTATGCAATAAGAGGACGGTGAAGGAGCTTCCAAGGTAACCAAGAATTGTTGGAATTATAGAAGTTCATAGTTCTGATATGTGAATACCATTTACTCTTCTTACCTTTTACCTTTCTATAATTGTCACTATCTCATTACTCATATTGGGATTGACCCTCTTTATTACATTGTTCAATTATAATGCCTAATCACTAAGATTTGAGATACATATTTCTTAGACTTCGGTTCATTATGGCTTTTGTTATTGCTTAGTGTTACAGATTATATTTCTAGAATAGGAAGTAAATATATTTGATTCTAATTCATAGTGATTATTACAGATTGCATTTCTAGAATAGGAAGTAGATTGCATTTTCATGCCAGGAAGTAAATATATTTGATTCTAATTTATAGGGATTTGATGTAATTAGTTTTTTCCTAACATAGGATATAGTTTGTATATATACTTAAAAGTTTGATGAATAAAATATACAGAAATTACTTTTTTCTTCCTCTTTTTCAGAGTTCTAGTTGTATTTCATGGTATCAGAGCTTTCGGACTTATAACTCTGAAATATATAAACAATGGGGTTTTAGGGTTTTCTTGGGTTTCTATTTTTGACAGTTTTTTTTTTCTCACTGACTACACCTGAAGAAGCGCCACTCGCCAATCAGCCTTCGCCTGGAGTTTTGTTGCCAAAATCTGATCCTTTTTCGTTCGTTTTGCTCGCCTTAACTTTCACAACAAGTTTACTACCTGTTTGGGTCAGTAACTATTCGGTGTGGGATCTACTTTGTGATAAGTTCGGATTCTTTGGGTATTTTTAACTTTGTTGTGGTTTTGGCTCTATTATTTGGCTGATATTTGATAATATGGAGGAAAAGAAGTATGTTATTATGTCTAATATGGTTCATGTGATGTCAAAAATCATACAACATAAACTTAGTTGATCTAATTATTTCGATTGGAGTAAAACTGTTAGACTATTTGCGAAGTATTGCTATGGATATTCATTTAACTGATGGTCTACCTAGCGATGACTTGAAAACCTCACGGCTAAGAGAGGATGCTCTTCTGTTTTTGCAAATACGTAAATCTATTGATAGTGAGGTGGTTGGTTTGATAAATCATTGTGAATTTGTGAAAGAATTGATGAATTATTTGGAGTTTGTGTACTCTGGTAAGAAAAATATCAAACACACTTATGAGGTATGCCAAGCCTTTTATCGTACAGAAAAAGATGACAGATCCCTCACTGACTACTTTATGGATTTTAAGAAGACTCACGAGGAACTTAATAAGCTACTTCCATTTAGTACTGATGTGAAAGGTCAGCAAGCTCAGAGAGAAGAGTGGAATTATGAGCTTCTTAGCTGGTCTTCCTTCTGAGTTTGAGGCTGCTAAATCTTAAATTCTTTATAGCCCTAAGATATTTCTTTGGAAGAAGCTTTTAATAGGGTATTCCACATAGAAAAATTCAGCTCCTGTTCAGCCTAATAGTGCTTTTATCAGCCACACTTCTGAATATGGAAGACAATCATATAGACATGGCAATAGAGGGGGAGACTAAGTAGTTATGATTGAAATCTTGGTACTCGAGGATAGGATTTGGGAGGTGTTATATGTTACTATTGTCATAAGCTAGGACATGTGAAGAAAGATTGTAGAAAGTTGTAGCACAAGAATCAATCGAACTAGTCAGTCCATGTTGCCTCTACTAATGATGCTTCTGAGTCCATTTCAATATCTGTAGATGAGTATGCCAAGTTCTCACAGTATCAAGAATCTCTAAAGTCTTCATCTACTTCTATTACTGCCATTGTTGATTCAAGTAAAATGAATACATGTCTTGTTTCCTCATCTTCCAAATGGATCATTGATTCTGGTGCCACAGATCAAATGACAGGTAATTCTGGTCTATTTTCTTTTTTTAAAGTCACATGCTTCTAGTTTACAGCTTGTTTAGCATATGGGTCTACATCTCGTATTTTAGGGTCCGACACAATTATTCCAACAACCTTAATTCCTTTGAAATCTGTTTTAAGTCTACCTAACTTGTCTTTTAATTTAGTCTCCGTCAGTAAACTTACTCGTTCTCTTAATTATTGTCACATTTTACCCTGATTTTTGTCTATTTTAGGATCTTATGATGAAAGGAATATTGGTAAAGGACATAAGTCTGGAGGCCTTTACATTCTTGATACACAAGTACTAAAGTCTGTTGCTTGTTCTGGAGTTGTAACCCTTTTTGAAGCATATTGTGGTTGGGTCATCCTTCATTGCCTATGTTAAAGAAACTTTATTCTCAGTTTCTAGCCTATCTTTATTAAATTGTGAGTCTTGTCAATTTGCCAAACTTCATCGTTTGAGTTCTAGTCCTAGAGTCAATAAAAGAGCTAGTGCACCTTTTGAGTTAGTTCACTCCCATATTTGGGATCCTTGTTCTGTTGAGTCTAAAAATGGGTTTAAATATTTTGTTACCTTTATTGATGATTATTCTCGAATGACATGGTTATTTTTAATGAAAAACTGTTCATAATTATTTTTTCATTTTACTACTTTTTGTGCTGAAATCAAAACTCAATTTAATATGCCTCTACAAATTTTGAGAAGTGATAATGCTAAGGAATATTTATCAGAATACTTTGGAAATTATATGGTTCAACATGGCATTATTCATCAAACTTCTTATGTAGATATACCATCTCAGAATGGAGTTGCTGAACGAAAAAATAGACATCTTCTTGAAATTGCCAGAGCTTTATTATTTCTAATGCATGTCCCTAAATAATTTTGGGCTGATGCAGTTTCTACAGTCTGTTTTCTGATTAATGTCTTCCTTTGTTCTTTCTAGTGAGACTCCCTTTAATGTCTTCTTTCCTAATAAGTCATTATTTTCTATTGAACCTAGGATATTCGGTTGTACTTGTTTTGTTCAGGATGTTCAATCTCAGGTTACGAAACTTGATCCTAAATCTCTAAAATGTACTTTTTTGGATATTTTTGAAAGTAAAAATGATATAGATGTTATTGTCCCAGTCTTAATAGGTACTTTGTGTCAGCTGATGTTACCTTTCTTGAACAAACACCATTTGCTTCCTCTTAGGTTCTATCAATCAGGGGAGAAAGATGGTTTCCTAATCTATACTATTACATCACCTAGTTCCGATTTTCTTTCCTCTAAACCTCCTATTCCTGATTCGATTCCTGTTCCTACGCCTTCTGCTCCATGTCCTGCGCCAGTTCCTTCGTCATCGGATCTAGTTCCAGTTTTAGTGATCTTCTTATTGCCCTGCAAATGTAAACGTCAATGTACTTATCCAGTATCTTATTTTGTGTCATATAATCATTTATCACTATCCTCTTGTTCTTTTATTGCATCTATTGATTGTCACTATTCCTAAAATTGTTCATGAAGCTCTATCTCATCCTAGACGGTGTAATGCTATGATTGAGGAGAAATGCTTTAGATGACAATGGTACTTGGATCCTGGTACAGTTACCTGCAGATAAAAGGACTATTAAATGTAAATGGGTATTTGCAGTTAAAGTCAATCCTGTGGGACTGTTGCTAGATTAAAAGCTGACTGGTTGCTAAGGTATACGCTCAAACGTATGGAGTTGATTATTCGACACCTTTTCTTCTGTTGCTAAACTTACTTCTGTCCAATTATTTATTTCTATGGCAGCCACATATAATTGGCCTTTGCATTAGTTAGATATTAAGAATGCATTCCTTCATGGTGATCTTTAGGAAGAAGTTTATATGGAGCAACCATCTGGTTTTGTTGCTCAGGGAGAGTATGAAAAGTGTATCTTTACAAATCCTTGTATGGCTTGAAACAAAGTCGTCGGGCCTGATTTGAAAGTTTAGTCAGGTTATTGAAAAGTTTGGCATGAAAAGAGTAAGTCCGATCATTCTTTTTTCTACAAGCAGTCTGCAGCTGGCATTATCCTATTAGTTGTCTATGTTGATGACATTGTTATTACTGGAAGTGATACTGTTGGTATTTCATCTCTTAAATTTTTCTTCACGGTCAGTTTCATACAAAGGATTTAGGAATACTAAGTATTTCTTGGGTGTTGAGGTGATAAGAAGTAAGAAAGGGATCTTCTTATCTCAAAGAAAGTATACGCTTAACTTGTCTAAAACAGAAAAATTGGGGGCTAAACAATGTAGCACTCCAATGGTTCCTAATTTGCACCTTTAAAAAGATGGTGAGTTGTTTGAAGATCTTAGGAGATACAGAAGATTGGTTGGAAGTTGAACTATCTTATTGTGACTCGTCCAGATATTGCTATTAGTTAGTGTGGTAAGTCAATATATATCTTCTCCAACTGTCGATCATTGGAGAGCCATAGAACAAGTTTTATACTACTTAAAAAAAGCTTCTGGAAGAGGAATCTGTATGACAATCATGGTCATACTAGGATTGAATGTTTTTCAGATGCTGATTGGGCAGGATACAAAGAAGATCGAAAATCTACTTCAGGCTATTGTGTATTTGTTGGAGAAAATTTGGTTTCATGGAAAAGCAAGAAGCAGAATGAGGTTTCACGTTCAAGTGCAGAATCAGAATATAGGGCTATGGCTAAGTCTGTGTGAAATAATGTGGATATATCAGCTCCTTACTAAAGTGGGCCTCAAGATTTCAATACCAGTTAAATTATGGTGTGATAATCAAGCTGCACTTTATATTGCATCTAATCCAATCTTTTATGAACGAACTAAGCATATTGAGATTGATTGTCATTTTGTTCATGAGAAGATTCAGCAAGGTTTGATTTCTACAGGATATATGAAAACAGAAGATCAATTAGGAGATATCTTCACAAAGGCTCTAAATGGAGTTCGGATTGATTATCTTTGTAACAAACTGGGCATGATAAACATTTATGCTCTAGCTTGAGGGGGAGTGTTACAGATTATATTTGTAGAATAGAAAGTAAATATATTTGATTTTGATTCATAGGGATTATTACAGATTGCATTTCTAGAATAGGAAGTAGATTGTATTTTTACAATAGAAGTAAATATATTTGATTCTGATTTATAGGGATTTGATGTAATTAGTTTTTTCCTAACATAGGATTTGTAGCTTGTATATGTACCTAAAAGATTGATGAATAAAAATACGCAGAAATTACTTTCTTCTTCCTTTTTTTCCAGAGTTTGGTTGTGTTTCACTGAGATTATTGTTACATAGGGGATTTAATGAACTCATGTGGCGTAGTTAACAATATTGAGTTTATATTAGAAGGCATATTTTGCATAAAGTTAATACGTCAATCTCTTTCATCGTCATGCATGTTGCATGGACACTATTAAAGTTGTTAGCGTCAAATAATGGTACAAGGTGTTGTCTTTGGAAACATCACATATAGTATAATGACAAGTGATTATATCTGGTTATGTGAGTACGCACACTTATTCACAGATTCTATATTCAAAACTGGCTGTTTATATGTTTCTTACAAAAATACAAATTAGATACTGGTATACTTTGTAGCAGTCACACAAAACCAGGACAAAACACACAAGCAGTTAATTCATAATATTTTAAAAATGCCATGACTGCATGGAATAATTTATTATATATATTTACATGTCCTAAATCAAGTGCTCATATCATCTATCTCATAGCACCTTTCCTAGCATTCCATGGTGTTGTGGGTCAGAGTTAGGAAAAATATAGGGGTCTTGGAGCCAGAACTATGTTCGGTAGGATTTTCAGATTCCTATCCTGTATGGTTGAAACCAAGGTTTTAGATATTATTGGGATGGCAGGGCTTTGCACTATTCTGAGTGTTGGGACTTGGGACTGAGCATTGTCATGAGTTGTGGGACAGGCAAGTTGGGAGGTGCAAGAGGATCAGATGGGACATTTGCCCGTAGGGTGTCCCATTCTTTCATTTAAAAAAAACTAGGACAATTCTGTCCATGGTATTTAGAACCTTGATTGAAAATGTTCATTTGGAAAAAATGTATCAGAGAAGGTGCTTCTATTGGCATATATACTGTTACCCTTAATGTGACATACGTAATAACTGAAATTTTGCAATTAAAATTAATGCTTCAAACACTGTTTCCAACAGCTCTTATTTTAATCCCATCAGATTCTCCATTTGTTCTTTTAATGTCTACATCTAATTCAATCCTGTTTTAAGTAATTTACCTATTTAAAGTAACAATGAATTACTTCACCTAGAAGTTTCATGCAGAATTGTAGAAAAATAAGAAGATTGTTCTCTTTATTTCATATTACAATATTTGTCAAAAAAATAGATCTCTTTGGTCATTCTGTATCAGTTGTCTTCCGTGATGGGGTTGTGCTGAAAAGAAGAAGCTAGCAGTTTATTTATATTTCATCATAAACTAGAGATTTCTAACTTTAGTTCTTGTTCATGCAAATATTTCTCAATGCACTTAAAATACACTATTTACATTTTGTTGACCTCAATGATACATGCTTTTCTTACTTGTTTTTCATTTCAAGCTAAACTGTGGGGTTTGGGCTGTTAGATCAGATTTCTTGTCTTAGTGATTAATTTGTGGTGGAGTTCTGTACTTGCATTGCATGTGGGAGGTTACTCGAGGGAACAATTGAAAAATGGGGGGTATGGAAATAATAGTCTCAGAGACTCTATAAAAAGAAAATAAAGAAAAAGCAAACGAGGTGGAGTCATGCAGGAAGGAGTAGTTTGGAAAGGAAAGTTTTCCAAACTTAAGAGAAGGTAGGGGGTTAAAAGAAGGAAAAGAAATCACATGGGGCTGAGGCCCATGGTGGAGTTCCTAGTTCTAAGAGACATATAGAGGTGAAAAGGGTGTCCCAGTAGCTTCAGGTATTGGATCTGAATCTTGCAAAGCCCAATTCCAAGCATTTCCATTATAGCGATGTATTCTTCCATGTGTGATGCATGCTGCCAGTGGTTGGGAAACACATACAAGAAAGTATGGAGTTGGAAACTATGGTGTTGGAATGGAGTGGCATAAAAGAGTTGGGAGCCCTGATCTGTTGTAATTTCAATTTTTGGAGTTGCATTTCTCTCTTAGGATTTCTTGGAATATGGTCATGCATGGGTTTATTTTTATTGTTTTACGGGTTTGCTCTTCTTTTTCTTCTGTGACTTTATACTATTGTAGCTTCTTAGCTAGGCATCTATATTTACTCCCTTATTGTTGGTGTCAAGATAAATGATCCAACAATCAAGGCCAAACATAAAATCAGTTGGTTCTTATTTTGCATTCATTTTTTTGTTCTTATTTTGATGATTGCAAATGAGTGTCATAATTAAATGCATTCACTTACGAATCTTCTGTCTTTGAGCACAATGAGTTGTTTCTACTAGGGAATACAATATGATATATTTTGTCTCAGCTGTTACATGGTCTTGTTATTCACATTCCATGACATCAGTGCTAAGCATGTAAAAGAATGAAAAGAGGTACTATCAGCTCGAATATATGTATATTGACATGCTAGAATACATTAGGTATTTAATTTACTTATTTACCTTATTCGATAAGAGTTTGTTTGCTCCTTGGAGGAAGGCTGGCAAAAACGAGTTTAATACTCCAGGTCATAATGAAGGCGGATGCTGATTGCCAGTATACATGTCATAAAATGTATATATGCATTTCGTAGATATCTAACATATACTTTTGAGATGAATTAGCATTATATAATAAATAAATGAAGGAGAGTAACAAAAATTGAGTGTTAAAAATGAAATGACCAAGTATGTGCATCTGATTTTGCCTTTTCAAGCCTATCTCTCAACTTTTATCAGAACATAGCATAGTGTCTCCTTGGTACAGCACGGCAGGCACTGGATTCTGAGATGGGCCAGTGGCGATACACCCTTTCAATCATATCAGCAACCATGTGCTGTAGCATTTTTTCAGTTTATGTATTGATTGCACTGTATGATATGGGCCCATAAAGAAAATGCTGTAAGATATGGACCCATACTTATGCCCCTGATTCCGACTTGTTTGTTATTATTTAATTACTTGATTTGGTCACTTATTTCTTGAACCATATTTTGCTTTTGGTCAAAAAGCTGAATTCTCAATACATCTGAGTGTGCAATAATGTATTTTTTTATAATTAGCTTTTTTATGCCACATGCGCTGGATTTAAAGGGTCCACTTGACATAAATTCTGTTTTATTTTCTTCTTTTTTGAGGTACGTTGCTTCATCATTATTATGAATCAATTCAAATTGAAGGTCATCTTTAGCATATTTATCTTCTTGTGTAATGAATTTAAACAACTTCCTCATTTATTATAACGATAAATCTTAGTATTGTTATGTTTTCTTAGCATTCTTATGTTTTATTAGATTCCAGCTTGATTACTCATTTTTACACAATCTGCTAAGCGTTGTGTCTTTAGTTTCATCATTGAAAATTTGTAGGCATTTATAGTGTAGTTTCATATTATTGGGCATCTGAGCATTTATTATTATTTTCTTGATTTTGGATCATTTTGTTATCTTTCCTTCATGATCCTTTTGATTGTTTTCAGTCTTTCGAGATAATTTGTAAGTGATTAAAGAAGGACCCTTGTTAATGTCATAAAAAGTAGTTGTTTGAAGGACTTCTTGTAACTTCTTGGTTGTTAAGAGAATGAATCTTTACTGTAACATTGTTTCTTTATTTCTATGCTTTATTCATTTGGACACTGAAGCAATCATAGAACCACAGATAAACATCATGTATTTTTGCTGGCATCCAATCATACTAAATGTTCGACTTACATAATTAATGTTTGAATGCTGATCACCTCCTGTTTCCTAAATAATAATTGATGCTGATAAACCAACTATGTGTTCACATCTTATCGACTGTTGGGTTCTTCTTGTGGCAGATATGATCCTCGAAAGCGTATAACTGCGGCACAAGCTTTGGATCATGAGTAATGATCAAACTCTTATATTTCCTGTGAAAATTCTTTTCTCCTTATATGTGGTGTCAATCATTACCTAAATAAAGCTTCATTTTTTGTTCGTCTGCCATGATCAACTCAGTATGTGCACAAGATAGTCATGGAGGAGGATAGGAATGTTTGAGATCAGTATTTGGTTGAACAAAAACCACAGTATTATGTTTTACTATGATGCTTTATTATTTAACTTTGTCAGCCAGCTGTTTTCATAGCAGCATAAATTAGTTTGAAAAGTATTAGGAGCGTAAATATGCAATCCGGACATATCAATGAAGTTTATTTTTCTGCAATGGGACAAAAAGTAATGATTTATTTTTCTTGGTTTTATTCGAACTTGAAGTGATGAAAATATCAAGATCCTACCATGAAGCCCAATATCAGACTCAGTTAAGTTACTGAAAGTTAAATCAGCTTTACAAAGGAAGCCCTCCTGATTGTTACATGCTATAACTTCTATCCTGATTTTAAAATCTGTACTACTTTTTAACTGGCTATTCTGAAACCTTAATCTAATATATCTGAGTAAACTGCTAGAAGCTGGGTTCTTATGATCACCCAACTTGGAACTTTCTATAATGTTCATCATAACTAGCAATTGATAGTAGGGTTTTAGGTTCTGGTAGGACATCCCATGGGATGCCAGGATGGGGTAGGAGGAAATGGGATGGCGGCACATCTCGTTCCATAAAAAGTCGGGATGGCTTCATTTCATGAGATTTAAAACTTTGATTAATATTATCTTACTATGATAACCGAAACATTATGTTGTATGTCCTTGAGCTAGTTACCTAGTCAACTTTAACATTTTAACAACTCTGGATGGAATTCCTTTGATTAGATAATCATTTTATTGAGAGGAGATAAATCTTATTTTGACTTTTCATTTCTAAGGCTTAGACAAATTCTAGAGTCTAATATTAGTTTTAGCTTTATGTTACCATAACCATAACTTGTTAAGTTGAAGGAAAATGGCATGGAATGCTGGGTAGTTAAAGAATTACATCTACACAAGATGAATTTGGCTAAAATAAGAATGTTATAATTGATATATGGTAATGAAAGAAAAGATAGAATAAGAAATAAAGTCATTTATAAAAGATAGAGGTAACATCAATTGAGGATAAGTTGAGGAAGGATGACTAGATGGTTTGGATATTTGCAATGGGATGCATCAGTGCAAAGGAGTGATTTGGTGCATGTAAAAGGAAAAGAGGTAAAGATAGAACGGAAACTATATAGGAGGAAGTGATAAAGAAAAAATTTAAAATCTTTGCATCTTAAAAAAAAAAATGACTTTGAACCAAGTAGAATGGAGAAAAAGGACTCATGCCGACCCCAACTAGTTTGGGATTAAGGCTTTATTGTTTTTGTTATTGTTCTTGTTACTAAACTTGCTATAACCATGACTGTCTAGTTTTTTTGGAACTATATGGGATTGGCTTTATGAATTCTCATCTTCCAAGTATTCCTATTTAGGAAGACCCTAATTATATAGCAAGCATCTTTATATGCTTTCTTACAGCCTCAATCTATGATATCTTATGTTTTCCTCTTCTTTTTCTACAACTTTCAACATGAACTGAAGTACCCCTCCTTGCTAGTGCCTACTTTGATCTTTCTTGTACATGCGCATCCCATCTCAATTGATTTTTCATCAGTTTGTCCTTGATTTGTGTACCTCTTATAATTCCTCTAATATATTGGTTTTGTAATCTATCTTTTCTAGTTTCACCTCATCCATCCAAATATTCTTATTTTTACCACACTCAACTTGTTTTCATATGTTTCTTTATCACCTGCACTCTGAGCCCTGCAACACTGCAAGCCTTTCTGTTATTCAATAAAATTTTCCCCTAAAGTATGCACTTATCACATAATATTCTAAATGTATCTCTCTACTTCATCTAGCCAACTCTAATCCTAGTATATCACTTGGTGGCATCTCTTGTCCATCAATCTTAATTGGTATTGCATTTACATTTCTATTCTCACTAAATTTGCATTTCATATTTTCTACTAACTTTTAATCTTATCCTCTAAGTTTCTCTATACAAGTTCAATTTAGTGTTGAATTAGCAATTGTGGGAAATTTTTTTGTTTTGATTCATTTTTTTCTCTTTAGATTACGGTGTAGATTGTAATGTGAAGAGCTTACCTGAAGGAAGTTCCAGAACATTTCTTAGTTAGTGTGGGTATCATTAAATGACTACTTGGTGATGATAAAAAGGTGAAGTTTGTAGTTTTCAAGGTCATATTGAGAACATTGTGAAGTGAGAAAACTTGAACATGGGCTGTAGAAGTTTTAAGCAGTCTTTTTCTGATTACCATCAATGAGTTTTTGTGAATAATTCTCAAGACATATTCTAAAATTTATCGGACCATGTCATATCATTCTTTGCACAAAGACGAGAGGATATTGTGTTTTTTAAGAACATGGAAATCTTGTTTGCAGCAAACCTGCTCCTGCTCCCTCCCACTCCTCAATTAGGGAGGCATCAATTTTCTTAAGAGTCAAATTGACAATGCCGATCATGATTGTGTAATAAAAGTGCTTTCATGGCAGTTGGATTAAAGATGTGAAGAATTTTCAGGTAAATGTATTGACTGATTGAAGGAGCAAAGATCTAACTGATGCTCTACCACATAAAGAGATTTAGTAATACCACAATACATTAGCAATTTCTTGAGTAATCTGTTGTAGCTTCCTAGCATGCTCAAACTCCCAGTTTTATAATTTCACTCTTGTTGATATTACACTGTGCTAGAATCTTTATGCATAGTACTTAATAATAGCTTTTTTGACAAACATGTGAGCATGATCTTTCAAGGTCCTTTTTTCCCTCAGTGAATTTGATTGCCATTTTTGAGCAGACTGATTCATGGAAAATTTATTAATTACTTTTGGTATGCGCCTATTTTTATCTTTGACTAGTCCATTGGCTAATATTAGAGGCTGTTAATGCTGAAGATCATGCCTTTGTTTTTGAGGAGATTTATGAGCTGTCTTTAGGCACCAAGGATAAATCTTGAACTGATCAGATGGAGTCATTTATGTCAACATTCAATAGGCCATATTGAACAAATTATATGACTATGTGGAACTGCCATATCTTTTTTCTTGTATCGAAGTCTCTGTTCTCTGAAATTGGTGTCTTAAAATTGTTCATTGAGTCAGGCTATAAGGAGAAGCCAATGCTCATTACCATGTGTAGCACTTGAAGGCGTCACGGTATTCTTTTGAAGCAAAACCATCTTGGTTTTGCTTTGTACATCCTTTTAACTTGAAGGATGTTGGTATTATCTATGCTGAGATTCTTACATTGATCAATTATTTTGCTCACATCAAAAATAAAAACAGAATGCCATCAACTTGTATATTTTGCTCAAAGATCTAGTTCCAGTAGCTTGGTCTACGGTTATTATAAACCACATGGAGGGTCATATGGAAGAGGTATGGCAATGTGCCAAAAGATTACACGCTGAAATCACCTTAGTTAGAGTTCTGCAACCTTGGGACAACTGGAAGATTGATAGAAATAATTCTAATACTTTTCTTTGGTGATTAGGTAGAATGTCTATCATTTGATTATACGAGCTGTTGTAGGGATACTTTAACCGTTGTATGTGGGGGATGTTTGGAATTACTTGTCTGATATATTTGAGACTATTGGCTTTGCTCCATGCTGAATGATGAAAGCACTTATTTCATGCCTCTCTGAATAGTATTGTCCCACCCTTTATTTTCCAGGTATTTTCGGATGGATCCTCTGCCTGGGCGCAAGTAAGTTATTCTTTTAATTCGTATCCACATGAACACCATCAATGGATGGCAAAATTTTCTGTTTAATGGAATGCCAGGATAATTGATGCATGCATTCTTCCATATGGTTATAATTTAACCATGTATATGTTCCATCAATGCTCAGTGCACTTGGACCATCCCAGCCAGGAGAGAAAGCTGTGAATTACCCTCAGCGTCCAGTTGACACTACCACAGATTTTGAAGGAACAACGAGTGTTCAACCTTCTCAACCGGTATTAAAGGAAAACTTAAATCTCAAATCATGTCACAGATTCTTATCTTAAGTTGTCAATGTGTTGAAAATAAGGTTTAAAATATATTATACTGTATTGTTCATCCCATGAATGTGCTATACCATCATGCCATGCAGAAAATAGTATAAAAAATGCAATGCAAAGTACTGAATATTTCCTTAGAGTGTGGCTTGAAAATTTCTTCCTTTGATCATGAACCTAATACCTTCTCATATAAGCACGTATGATGCTGCGTCATTGCAAATATGCCTTGTTGTTACTGATAAATATCATTGAAACACAAGTACCATGTCAACTCAGGAAATACCAAACTGCAATGGAACATTAACATTATTTTGTTAAGAATGCAGATGCTACTGAAAAATGGAAAAATGTTACATTTTCAAGAAGTTTGGCACCTTGTCTTGAATACTTCATGAATATAAATAACACCAAGTTTAGCACATCTACACTAAGGATTCCGGCTTGTGGATATTGCATTTTTGACCACCCTACTATGAGGGGTTCATATGTTTGAAGCCCAAAAACTAGCGTGTATCTTGTGACATCGAATTGTATGTATTCAAACTCTAGTCATGTGTGAAATCAATAGAGTGTTGTCCACTTCCATGTGCTCTTCCTATCTAAGCTAGGAAAAGAAATCTGCTTGAAAACTACTGAAATAGGAGAGTTGATATTTGTTATGGTCACAGCTATTTTTATAACTCGCCATCCTCAATAATAGCTCATTCAGCAGCATGTGTTGCTTCCTTTGAACTTGACTAGTTCTTGAATTGAGGATGGTTCTCTAGGAACTTAATTGTTTTGTGCAAATTTCCCTTCAATGGTAACATATTCTGGTGGTAGTTTTTAGTCTCTGTGACCTTTGTATAATGGATCACATCCAATCTTCACCATTCTTGATGGTATTCAACATACTTCTATTATCAAATCAGCATTATGTAGTAAAAATCTGAACAGATTTTACAATACTCAACTCATCTAAGCCTTTTCCCAACTACATGGAGTTGGCTACATGAATTTGCTTCCTCCACTCTGCTCTATTCAGGACTAAATCTACACTCAAAGGATGTCCTAGTCCTTTGCATAGTTTGATTTAGTAGATTCATGTTTTAGGGGATCTGACGGAGTTTTACGCTGGTTGTCAGCTACCTAACGTAACCGTCCTCCTGTACCCGGGCTTGAGGCCGGCCTTGGCGGAGTTAGATTTTGACGATAGCGAATCAATAATAAGAACAGATTTTTTTTCCTCACAACTGACTTTGCAAAAGGGTTGTATAATTATTTAAATTGTTGCTAATTATTCTTGTATTGATGCAGATGTTTCTACTTCATTGGTTTATTTATTTATTTTTCTTACTTTGCAGTTAAATAATTGGAAAATCTTCTTAATTTAATCCACCTTGTATCTCACCAAGCACTCTTGCAAGCTGCAAAATTTGATGTCATGCATTTCCTGGATTCAGGTATCATCTGGAAATGCCGTTCCTGGGAGTGTCACAGCTGCATCTGTGGTGGCCCCTAGACAAGTTCCTCGGCCAATGCCTTCTATTGTTGGAATGCAAAGGATGCCAGGTGCAGGGGTGGCAGCTTTTAATATTGCATCCCAAGCAGGCATGGCTGGTCTGAATCCTGGTAATATTCCTCTGCAAAGGGGTGCAGCTGCTCAGGCTCATCAGCAGCAGGTAGTTCTGGAAACCAAAACAGTTTTTTTTTTGTTGCATACATGGCTCTAATTTGTATGCTTGCCTTCTTAAACAGTTAAGAAGAAAAGATCCTGGAATGGGGTTGCAGAATACTGGGTACCCTCAGCAGAAGAGGCGCTTTTGATGTAATTTATCTTTGGTCTCTTTAGGTAAATAGAATTTATTTTATGTCATGTAGGCATCATATTGCTTTTTCATCTGTTATGCCATATAGGTATTTTATTCATCCCAAACTTGAAGGTCATTCCCTCCTAGAATTTTATGGTGGTGACTTAAGAAACTGCCACACCCCAATTTTTAATTTTAATGTAGCCTTCTGGATGGAGGCTACCATAGATAATTCTATTATCTAAGTTTCTCCATCAGTCACTTTTAGCTCACACATGCAGCTGCTCACTTTTCAGGAAAAAAATGTTCTTTCCAACTGGTCTCCACATTCCTGAATTCAAAGCTCAGCCTTCATCATATCTATCTTATTAAGGAATGAATTACTTTTTTCTTTTTAGGAATTACTTTATTTATATTCATATCATGTAGTTTTCTTGTATCACATATTAATTGCATATTTGTGTGGATTTAACTTAATTGGAGTGAATGGTAGGGGGGCAATTTAGCCTTGTTTGGTTCGTGATCCAGAAAACTGTTTTCGAAAACATTTATATTCTGTTGATTTTTAATATTTGAGAATACGTTTGGTTGGTGCTTTCGAAAATTGTTTTTGAATTCAAAAGGTTGTGGGGAGAAGAAAGAAGGCAGATCCGTTCGGACGTTTTGAGTAAGGGAGGATAAAATCTAAAAATGTTTGAGATAAATTCGAAGAAAACGTTCGCTACGATGTTTTCGAGATTTATTTAGATTTTTAGGATTGTTTTGAAAAAGTGTTTTCAAAAGTGGTTAGCCAAACGCGTTTTTCATGCGAGTTGGATTTCTTGTTTTCGGAAACAAAAAGTTCAACCCAAATCGGCTATCAAACGGCCCTTAGTTTTGGCGTTAGATGGTTATTCACTGTGCTGTTATATACATTATATAACGAGGTGCTTCTCAATGAGGATCAATGATCTTGGTTGGTTGGATTTAGGACTTTAACTTGGAATCCAGGAAAAGGGTATTTTCTCACATTACCACAGGCATGTATCTTGACTGCAAAAGCTGCTCTAAGTGTAGCTTTACCATAAGGAGGACGTTGTACCATGCCTGTTTTTCTTGCTGGGCAAGTACAAGTCGAGTTTTGACCTACCAGGATATTGAAACTTAGTTTTCATCTTGTATCAGTGACCTCGCACATTCATTATTCATGCTGCAGGTAGGTGTTTCTTTTTCTTACATCTGCTCAAGGTTTTCACTTTAGACAAGGTAGAAGTTCTGACAGTTATTGGAATGGGCATATGGATCAGTCAGGCAAGGCAAGCCATCAATCAATTATTCAAATGCTCTGCTTTGTGAAAAGACTTTTAAGATCTAAAACAGAACCAGAGACCCTTCCCTTCTGTGTATAATTCAGTATTATAAATGAAACTTGCACTGTTGTATCCGCATTGTTCTACAAACTGTGTATAATCTGGGAGTTGCCCAAAATACCGTTGTAACATGAGTTATACGTTATCAAGTAATTGTTCTCTGATCATTCCCGATTACATTGTTCCATTTCAAGTAGTTCCGAGTTGCATTCTTCTCTTCATAGTTGCGTCCAGAAAGGAGACTCCCCAGCACCAGAATGCATTCTGTGAGTTCGTCATATTTCATTTTATGGACGTCTTCAAAAACAAAATAATTTGACGTCAACTCACTGTAATAGTGCTGCTTAAGCTTAACTGATGATGATAATAACTGATAATAATTTTATGTTTAAACTGCATATAGTGCTCATGGAATCTACAAAAGACTATACTATCTAGTTTATATATTTTCTACCTTTTTCTTTTTATGATGATGTGCATTGCATATGTTGATAGGTAAAATTGAATCATAAAGCTACATGATTATATAATTTCTTATTCTATATATTAATTTTCAATTGTAGTAGACATTTAAGTGTAAAGTAGTTATTCAAACGAGAAATTTTAAAGCAATCTTTTCATTTAGATAAGATGCAAATATGTAAGAAAATGGAAGGATCATCCCAATTTTATTAGTAAGAGAAAAAGTTACAAAGGCTCACAGTTCAATACCTAATCCCAAATACACCATGAACCCTTGCATAGTTTTACAAATCCATCCCCAAACAAAATAGACCCTTACATTATCTTACCAACCCTAACCAAAACAAAGCCAAAAAAACTCATCACCATTAGAATAGGTGACTTCTGAGCAAGGAAGACCCTTTTGTTCCTATCTTTTCAGATAGGCCAGCAAATTTCAATAGCCAATTGACATCAAGCTCCTTTCATAGCCACCAAAAATTGCTTCATCCTCTAGAGTCCAAAAAGGGAACATCATGATGTCCTTTGATGCCTAAATAAATATGCAGAGGTTGCTAAATACTCCCATATATACACAATGAAGAAAAAGATAATTCATGGATTCCATCTAAGCATAGTAAAGGATAGCCCTTTTCCCAACTATATGGGCTGGCTAGATAGCCACCAGCAACTAGCCAATAGATCTCACATCTTAAGACATTTCTTTGAAAGTAACCACACACAGACTCCTTTATTCTTTGATACCATCATCTTTCAGTTCATCTTGAAAAGGAGCATGTGAGAATATGGCTACTGACTTGTGAAAGGTCTTGGCAAAAAACATCTCGAAAGTTTCACATTCCATCTAGACATCAGCCTGGCACCTTTATTGTGTAGATTTCTTCCATTCCTTTATAGCAACCTCATGTAGCAATAGCAGTAATCCACTTTCCACTTTTTGTTGCCATCTTGCTAAGAGTTATCAAAGACCCCAACTAATAGAAACTTTTAATTCCTTCATTTGTTCATGGCATCCTCTCCCTAGTGGCTGCTGGATATCCACTTTTCCCCTTATTCTTGCTAGTATTTAACATATACCCAATGCTTCAATACATGCAACAGAACTTCCAAAGATAGGTCATAAAAAGGAGCATTACCCAGCCAATGATTGTCAAAAATCAAGGCCATAAAGCCATTGCCCATAGCAAAGAACACAAATGCCAGAATGGATCCAAAACTCTATTCACACTCCAAAAGCCATTGCCCATAGCAAGAACATAAATGCCGGAATGGATCCGAAACTCTATTCACACTCCACCGTACTAATGACAAAACCGAACCATGCCATCTTCAACAAAGATCAAGACTTTGCCTTTTGTAATGTAATTCTTAATGATCTTTCTCCAACTTGCCTTGCGTTCCTAGTGGAACTGCCAACACCACTTGCCAAAGGAAGTATTATTAAAACCTAACAAATTGATGGCTCCTAACCAGCCACCTTAAACTTGCAAACAATGTCCTGAATAAGAATATAGAAAAATCCATTCACCCTTTCCTCTCATTTCCATAAAAATGCCCTCTGGAATCAATTAATTTACAATACCTGCCTACAACAAAATACACTTCCAAAGCCACTATTTATTGGTGCACGAGGAAGCCAACCCCCTTCACAACTTCTCATTACTAAGAGGCAAACTAAGATCGGAAAAGAGTAATTTCTAGCTTACACTGACCAAATTCATAAGATCCTCCATTGCAACCCTAACCACACCCACATAAACCAAACAATCCATTGCAATTGTAGCCACACCCACATAAACCAACAAACCCCTATACAAAATAAGCCTAGAAACCAACTCCAAGATAATGAGGATATTCTTCAAAGCAACCAACCACTTTGTATTGGCTTCAAAAAAGAAGAGTGCATAATTAGCAAATTGTAAATATCAAACACCATGTCCTACTTTTCCCCTACACAACCACTGATAAACACATGCCTTCAGCCTCGTTGAGAATTCAAGGGAGTATATTAATAGCTAAGATGAACAACACAACAAACAATATGCCACTTTGGCAAAGCCCCTCATATATTGTATCCAGTGCCCTCATTGTCCACTAACAAGAATGCCAACCTTCTCAAAGTCACAAGACCTATCATGAACCAAGATAATAAATAAGTCAAAACACATCCATATTCTCATCATATAATTGTAGCAATTAACAACAAAACTATGGCTACTCTTTAAACCATTGACAGTTCATTACTGTATCAGTCTTTATGATGTTGAAAATGATCATATTAGTTCTTATATGATAGTTAATTATATTATTCTGATTTTATATCTGAATATTTCTTAACAAATATGAAAAATAACATTCTCTGAACTACAAAATAACATAAAATATAGTCATCTATAGCCTAGTGTTTTTGTAATGCCAGTGTAACATAAAAATATCGGACGTAAAAATTACATAAAGGATTTTTTGTAGCATTTTTACTGCATCTTTCACCAATAACTTGTACATAACAAGTACTTATTAATAACAAAATGATGTAACTGAAATGATGTAACAAATCAAGGGCATTTTGAGGTATTGAAAGAATCAATCTAGCTTATGTCCATAATTTAAAGTAACTTGGGGCTAGTAAGAACAATCCCAAAAACAAATTGCACCACTCATGGTAAATGCACATGCGAATAGGGAACAATTCATAAGGAGGATTAGATTTCACCATGCAAACCCATTTTGTGTATGCCAATCCATATCTTAATGTGATTTAAACCATTTTCAACAATTAGACAAATCCAATGAACTGGTTTTTATGATTGAAACATACAACCTATTTATCACAAATGCAACAATCTTGTAAGAAACAATGATATTCTCGCTAGAAAAAAATAGTTGCTAGCAATAGTAGTATCTCCTTGAGGAGATCATTCTAGATATGTAAAATAAAAATGGTGTCAATCTTGCTTATACCTTTTGCATAGGAAGGACCAACTCTCTAACAATTTGTGGAGTGACTAGTTTGTATGACCAATACTTTGTCTCAAATGAAAGACCAAATTAGGTATGGATGCTATGGGATAACTTGCGGTAAACATATGGAAAATTGCATGAGATGGCTTTTGATAAGGTGTTGTCCTCCAAGGAGGAGAAAACTTTGGTTGTATCATTTTTGAAGCAAACTCTTCATTGAAGGGTTGTTCAACCATAGGTAAGGATTCCTTTCCACCCGTGCCTTTTAAAGGCAGAACCCTCCTTTTATGTTTCCTTGATAGTTTTTACTTTTCTGTCAAGCATCCCAATAAATTATTCATATCTAGGTATAATTGTTTTACTATAAATATCCTCAAGTTATTAATTAGAAAACTTGGGGATAATCATTATGTGTTACTGACAGTAGCTATGCCATAAATTTTAGTAAATGAATTCAGTTTTTCACAGCTATGTACAATAAGCTAATAACACATGTCTTCACCTCCTTGATTGAAAAACTTCAAGATAACCATCATACATCATTAATACCAATAGTAGTTGACATATTTTATGCATTACTAACAATACCAGGGACAAATTATGCGTTATTGACCATACAGGGACAAAAATTATGCATTATTGACCATACTAGGGACATGAATTATGCGTTACTGATAATTGAGCCATAAATTTTGATAAAAGAGTACAAGTTCACAATCAGCTACAATTGGATAATTATATGCACCCTCATCTCATTGATTTGAAAACTTCAAAATAACTGCCACGCGTTACTAATAGGTGTGATATAAATTTTAGTGAGGGAATACAACGACATTTAGGGATAACTGGCTTATGATGGGAGGTCTTACCTCATTGATTTGAAATCTTTATGATAATGTTAGGCACTATTGATATGATTTAAATTTTAATGAGTTTTTGCAATGCTATATAGCTAAGTACTACTGGTTAATTAGGCAAGCCCTCAATGATTTGAAAATCTCAAATCACCTATCATACATTACTAATAGTAGTTACAATATGAATTATTTCATAGATTCAACAAAAGAATAAAGCACAAAGCATACAGTTTTTATGCAGTATTTTGCATACTAGTCCCTCAAATATACTATGCTTGTGTATTAGTCCCATCTTTTTCAATTTTAAATGAAAATCCTTGTAAAGTTCTACAAAGTAGTCCTTTCAGTAGCTTTCATTATCTAGACCTTGGTTAAAGTTAACTAGGGTTGTTGAAGGATGAAAATGCATTGGCTTAACAAATGATGCTTGGGAATTGGCCTCTTCTTGCTCACTTTATCATCATTTGTACTTTTACCCTCTTCTTGCTAAGGATTTGGACCATAGGGGACAAATGGTGAAGGGGCAAGAGCTAAGGGATTGGTCATATGTGAGTGATAAAAGTTTCCAGAGTATATGAAATAAATAGTATTAGAAAGACTTGGTTTTTTTTGTTGAAAATCCACATCACATATATCTATGCTTCTTGAGGCAAATGTAAACTTTGTATCATTTGAAGTGATCTAGTAGCTATCTTAAATATAATTTCATGATCTTCCTATTTTATAGTGCATACAGAAATTACAAAATGTGTTTACATGATCTCTTTTATGAAAAAAATTTAAAATTTTTGTGAAATAAAATAAGGTGATTTGACACCTTTTTTTCTTTAAGAGGAAAAAAAAGAAAAATTATAGGATTTTGTCATCTTGCATATGAAGGTGCCAAGCATTTTAGCCAAACCAAATATTATCACTACTTTCTTCAACGGTGTTCCATTATTCTTCCAAAAAAAATTAATTCTATATGCCCTCAAATCACTAGTATCTAGTGATACAATTTTGAAGAATAATGATATTAAGGATATATTTTTATTGAATAGATTAAGTTGAAGCTAGGAATGCATTCACAATAGATCATGACTCTTAAGAGGTAAATTTGCAATTTCCAGTAGTTCATGATGTTTGCTCAATGTGACCAATGTAGCATACTTGAACATAAGAAAACATTGATGTAAAAGACATCATCCGATGGGATAATATTCTCATGAAGTTATTTTGTAAAGTGCTGTCTAAATTCTTCTTTGGGAGGCTATAATTTTGAAACAAAGATCCTCAATTTCTTCCTCAACCATGAGGATAAACTTAAAATATAGCAAATTTCGAGTGATGAATCATCTTTTATCAAACATGCAAAATGAATCTATGACCTAAGGCTTGTCCTAGTGGTCACAATCCTCTATTTAACAACAAGAGGATATAGTTTCAGTTGTTGGATGGTACACATCCTTGAAAATATAGAATTCGCTAATTATAAAGTGGTTGGGTCTTCCTCCACTTATAGCTCGAAAAAAAAAAAGGCACGAATTGGGGACTAGAATTAAGTTCCAAACCAATACATTAATGGAATAAATAAATTAAGTTTGCATTGATGCTTCATAAATACTCATGTCATAAGAATGTGTTTAACTTTCCCACTCTTTCAAAATGATGGAAATGACTCTAATGCTAGTCAAAACTCACACACCATGAGAGAGAAGCATGAGGAACAAGAAGAGAAAAGCAAAAGAAGACTCTACAAAAAATTCTATTAATCAATCAAAATTTTTCATCAAACTAGACCCCAAGCCTTCCTTTATAGAGACGATCCTTACAGTTTACAAGGAATATTAAAATTCCTAAAAGTAATATAAGCAGTAACTCAAACCTACTAAAGATCCCTAACCTAGAAATCACATTATGAAAATCTCGTTTGTAAAATTTTATGAACGTTCAAGTTTAGTTTTCTTAAAAATTAACAAAAAAGTTTCCAATGGTAGAAGGATTTTGCTACAGGACTCACATTGACCCTCAAAATAATAGAATCTGATAATGATATATGAGGCCAATTAGATTTGGATTATATGCATGGTTCTGACAATTAAGTTAAAAGCTATACTTGTTTTCAGTAGATGCTACATGGAGTCACACATCCTGGCCATCAATTACAGTGGCTCTCACCTGTTTTAGGGATAGAATATCTGCAACACTTTAGGATGACACTTTTAGTACTCAAAAATTAATTACACAAGGAAAGCTTCATGTGCCATGATTTGTTAAAGACAAGAAACGCCAATGCCTGGATTTTGGGTAGTTTCCGTAGAAAACAGTTCTAACAGATGTGCTAATAGTTTTTCATTACATTCTCTTTGTTGGAGATAGTTTGTTTCTATTCTTGGTGTACCTACAATTCTTCTATTTTGTCCTTTGTCTTTTGAATGTAACTAGATTGATAAGCTAAGCTAAATGCAAGTTTCTTTGTCAAGATTTTACTTTATCAAGTAAACTAACAATGCCTATTTGTTTGATAGCTTTTTCCATAGATGAAATATGTGTGGGAATATGGGTCTTTGATATGGTTACTGATGACGCCAGTCACCTTCTTCAAATGTTGGGGAAGAAGACGTCCTTCTCCTCGGACCCCTGCAAGAAAAGTCCCCAGAGACCGGTTGTTCCGGTAGGGACCCTCCGACGCTCAAGTCAGTCACTTGGGATCAGACAAGAACCGCTCAACGGAAAGAAGCTGAGGCAGTTAGGGTTTTGCTAGGAGGAAGAAAGCTAGAAAACCAGAGTTCGGATCCCTACTTACAGTGCGGGCACGTGCTTTTATACCTGTCCAAATATCCCATCTTACTGTTCTGGGAGATCGCCATCGTACCATCGCTGTGCGTGCCGGAGGCATCCTGCGCTACCTGTCAACATGATATTACATGTGTCTAACAGCTGCGATTGTATTCGGTGCGCGCCATTGCTTGATATGACCGCGCACAGTCGCAAGTGGTAGCGAATTGTACGCCGTAACGAAGCACGGTCATGCACAGGAATATGCAGTGCGCCATACGCCGTTATGAGGCATGGCCCTCCGTAACGGGGTGCAATCACGGGCGTACGGAGAATCACGTGGGCGCACCATGTGGCCCGGAGCTATCATTCGGTTCGACGATTGAACTGCGTGCTAATCGCTGATGATACCCACGTACCCCGAGACCGAAGGAGGGTCTCGGGGTAGAGATATGATGATCCCATCCTGAGATCGGAAGGGATCCCGGGGGTGGGATGATGCCGGTGCACCCGAGACCGGAGGGGGCTCGGGGTCGAGAGATGATGATCCACCCGAGATCGGAAGGGGTCCCGGGGGTGGGATGATGCGGGTGCACCCCGAGACCGGAGGGGGTCTCGGGGTCGAGAGATGATGATCCCACCCCAAGACCGGAAGGGGTCCCGGGGTGGGATGATGCTGGTGCACCCCGAGACTAGAGGGGGTCTCGGGGTCGAGAGATGATGATCCCACCCCGAGACCAGAAGGGGTCCCGGGGTGGGATGATGCTGGTGCACCCCGAGACCGGAGGGGGTCTCGGGGTCGAGAGATGATGATCCCACCCCGAGACCGGAAGGGGTCCCGGGGGTGGGATGATGCTGGTGCACCCCGAGACCGGAGGGGGTCTCGGGGTCGAGAGATGATGATCCCACCCCGAGACCGAAAAGGGTCCCGGGGTGGGATGATGCTGGTGCACCCCGAGACCGGAGGGGGTCTCGGGGTCGAGAGATGATGATCCCATCCCGAGACCGGAAGGGGTCCCAAGGGTGGGATGATGCTGGTGCACCCCGAGACCGGAGGGGGTCTCGGGTCGAGAGATGATGATCCCACCCGAGACCGGAAGGGGACCCGGGGGTGGGATGATGCTGGTGCACCCCGAGATCGGAGGGGGTCTCGGGGTCGAGAGATGATGATCCCACCCCAAGATCGGAAGGGATCCGGGGGTGGGATGATGCTGGTGCACCCCGAGACCGGAGGGGTCTTGGGTCGAGAGATGATGATCCCACCCCGAGACCAGAAGGGGTCCCGGGGGTGGGATGATGCTGGTGCACCCCGAGACCGGAGGGGGTCTTGGGGTCGAGAGATGATGATCCCACCCCGAGACCGGAAGGGGTCCCGGGGGTGGGATGATGCTGGTGCACCCGAGACCGGAGGGGGTCTCGGGGTCGAGAGATGATGATCCCACCCCAAGACCAGAAGGGGTCCCGGGGGTGGGATGATGCTGGTGCACCCCGAGACCGGAGGGGGTCTTGGGGTCGAGAGATGATGATCCCACCCGAGACCGAAAGGGTCCCGGGGGTGGGATGATGCTGGTGCACCCCGAGACGGAGGGGGTCTCGGGGTCGAGAGATGATGATCCCACCCGAGACCGAAGGGGTCCCGGGGGTGGGATGATGCTGTGCACCCCGAGACCGGAGGGGGTCTCGGGGTCGAGAGATGATGATCCCACCCCGAGACCGGAAGGGGTCCCGGGGGTGGGATGATGCTGGTGCACCCCGAGACCGGAGGGGGTCTCGGGGTCGAGAGATGATGATCCCACCCCGAGACCGGAAGGGGTCCCGGGGGTGGGATGATGCTGTGCACCCCGAGACCGGAGGGGGTCTCGGGGTCGAGAGATGATGATCCCACCCCGAGACCGGAAGGGGTCCCGGGGTGGGATGATGCTGTGCACCCCAGACCGGAGGGGGTCTCGGGGTCGAGAGATGATGATCCCACCCCGAGACCAGAAGGGGTCCCGGGGTGGGATGATGCTGGTGCACCCCGAGACCGGAGGGGGTCTCGGGTCGGGAGATGGTGATCTCCGTTAGCTGCTGTTACCTTTTATTCTGACGATGCGGGATCAGTCATATCAGATGCCCCCTCACCCCTGAGGCGAAGCGGGTCCCACCGTTGAGGCGCAAGGGGTGTTCTCCACGTGGCTGATCCCCGTCCACATCTATTATGCGGACGGCCTGGGGAATGTGAGAAGGCGGCCACCTCCGTACACTGTGCCCGCCATGATCGACCTCGAGAGAAAACTGGCCCTTCGAAATCTGCACGAAAAGCTGCATCATCATTACCTCTCATAACGGCGACATCAGCGGGGTCCCATCATTGGCCGGAGGCATGCCGCACCACGCGCTGGGCATCCCTCGAGGCGAGCCAGCCTATGGTAGGGGGCCATGTGGCTGACGAGACGAGGCGGGACGATTTGAAAACCCAATAAACCCAAACGAGGGATTGAATCTGGCCATATCGCTTCCGCTGTCATCGTCTTCCTTTGTGCCTGTGCTCTGATCTCCCCGCAACCTGAGAGCTTGTGCTTGGTTTTCTTTCTTCCAGGTCAGTTCTTTGCCCATTCCAGACTTCTGTCCCTTTGCTCATGAGCTCGCCATCTTGGACCTCGGAGGATGGTTCGGAGAACCGTCCTCCCTCTGAGAGGTACTGTACCTCTCCCGCACCTTCTCCTTCTCCCCCACTTGAGTGGTCCACTGATTCAGAGGACCGCGTCCCCCTGGCCCGGCGATGGGTCGCCGGTGGAGCCCCATCAAGGGGCCGCCGGTCGGAGGCCGGCACCTCCTCGAGGGTGGAGGGGTCCCGGAGGGGATTGCCTCCACGATGACACGTCTGGATTTGGCAAAAATCCGGGCCCGTTACCAGATTCCCGGGACGTTGAGCTTTTTCTGCCAACTCCCGATGATAGGGTCATCTCCTCCCGACCCGGTCGGGTGGCCCTTTATGAGATTTGCCTAAAGGCAGGTCTCCGTCCACCTTTTCCGTCCTTCTTCATCAACCTTCTCGACTACTACTCCTTGACCCCATCTCAACTGGTCCGAACTCCTACCGCATCGTCAGCGCCTTTGTCATTCTCTGCCATCGTCTCGGTATCACCCCTCGAATCACTCTTTTCCGATCCTTCTACATCCTTCGGGCCCAGAAGGGTTGGTGGCTATTCCAGCCCCGATCCAATCGGGTCCTCAAACTTTTTCTTCCCTCCTCAATCAAGGGATGGAAAACTCGATTCTTTTCGCAAATATTGACCAAGTTAGGCCCCGGTGGGGAGATCCCGACCTCCGAGGGAACGCGAACTCCACCATTCATCCTGGGGATCGGGAAGCGTCGGGTCAATTGCTGACTGCCGAAATCCCCCGGTACACCTTGCTCTTGACGGAGGATAATCTCGAGTCGGCGGGTCTTATCTCCCATCGGGGTAAGCCATCTCCACCCTTAGCCAAAAATTTTGCTTCTTTTTTTTTTTAACTTCGACTGATATTGCGCAGCTATGAAGATACCGGCAGTGAAACTCCTAAGGGCCGCCTCTAAAAAGAGGGCCGGGAAGGGCCACCTGGAGGCCAATGAGCTCCAGCTCCAAAACGCCCGACGGCTCGGGCCTCCCAACCACCGGCACCGCAAGATTCCCCGGCTGCTCCAGAAGTCGATCTCACAGTCGACACTCCGCAGAGATGGCGGCGACCGCGAGAGTCCCAATTGAGGAGCCAGTCACGGAGGGGCCCACAGTGGCTGAAGAGCTTCCTGCTCCTAGAGAACCGACCCCGCTAGAGGCTGCCATGGATTGGGGCGAGGGGCCATCAGGTGCCGTGAGTCCACCCCCCGAGAGGTCGCCTAGGAACAGCCCGCGCACCGAGCCAGGGACTGCCGAGATGGCCGAACGGAGTGGGGTCAAGCCCGGGCCACCCCGAGACTCCTTAAACGATGGTCGCTGGGCTGAGCGGGTCCTTGCCCCGGTCTTTGTGCCCGAGATCCTGGAGGACCTTAGCCACCAAAAGGCGAGCGCATTCTTCCAGGATTCCTACGCGGCTGTCATCAGGGTAAGCGGTCTTTTCGCCCTTTGCCTTCATATCTTTTTCTTTTTGCTAACCTGGAGCTTACGCATGCAGCTCGCACACTCCCTGAGGGCCGCCAGGGATGCAATTCATGGTGGGAAGGCCCTCCTACGGGAGGCGCAGAAGGAGGCTGAGGACGCTCAGCGCCACGCGGAGGTGGCCGAAGAGGCGCTGGAGTTGGCCAGAAGTGCCTGGGCAAGTGAAATAAAGGCCGCTGAGAACCGGGCAGAGGCCGACGCCAACCGTGTGCGCGCGGCACTCCACCAAATGACGGAGGCCGAGAATGCTGTGATGGCCAGAGATCTACACATCTCTGAGCTAACTTTAGCCCTCCAGGAGGCCGAGGGTCGAGCGGTTGCGGCGGAGGAAGAGGCGCGGGCGGCAAAGGAGGAAGCCAGCCAATTCGGAGAGGAGGCGAGCCGCGCCTGGGAGGCCGAGAGGGTTGCAGCGGCAGCCCTCACCGCGGAGAAGGCTCGGGCCGCAGAGGCGGAAGTTGCCATCGCAGCTAGGGCCGCTGGGATCATAGAAGAGTACAAGGCGTTCGAGCGCTTTACAAATGATTTGGCAGAAGCCTCGGCGCAGTGTTCCTCGAAGGGTTCCAGCATGGGAAGGAGAAAGTGGCCAGGGATTTGAACATCCCCCAGGCCCTGGAAGTTGAGCTAGAACGTTTATCAAATTTGGCCCCCTCCGATGATGAGCCCGCGCCAGTAGAGCCCTGAGCTTGTACTTTTGTTTGTTGTTTTTTTTTTTTTTCAAGTCCGACTACGTCGGCATTTTGTAATCCCTTCCAATCAATGAGAATATTCTTCAAAATGCAGTCTATTTGTGACTTACCATGAATTCGTTGATTGTCAACACGCGGCACCATGGTCCCATTAGTCCCGATAGCGCCAGGGGATAACTCTCAACTTGAGCTATTCCGCCTTAGCCATCTAGGACCAAAATTGGGGCCAGGGAGGATAGGTTTCTTGGAGTTGAAACACCGGTAGTTGGAGGTTAGATAGGCGGGTTCCTCAAGACCATCGGCGCAACGCTTTGCCAGGAGTGTCGGGCCTTTTGCTAAGTAGGCCTGTGGCTTTTGGGGCCTGCGGGGGTTGGTCTTTATCTGACCGGCGGGACTTTGTGCCGTCGAGTGTCGGACCTTATCGCTGACGGGTGTCGGGCTTTAAGTCTAGCCCAGGGCTTTTTGTGCCGACCGAGGTCGGGCTTTATGCCTGGCTGCCCAGGGCTTTTTGTGCCGACCGGGGTCGAGTTTCATACCTGGCTGGTGTAGGGCTTTAGGTGCCGATGGGTGCCGGGCTTCATGCCTGGCTGGTGCAGGGCTTTAGGTGCCGACGGGTGTCGGGCTTCATGCCTGGCTGGCCCAGGGCTTTAGGTGCCGACGGGTGTCGGGCTTCATGCCTGGCTGGCCCAGGGCTTTTTGTGTCGACCGGAGTTGGGCTTTATGCTGGCTGGCCTAGGGCTTTTTGTGCCGACCGGGGTCAGGCTTTATGCCTGGCTGGCCCAGGGCTTTTTGTGCCAACCGAGGTCGGGCTTTATGCCTGGCTGGCCCAGGGATTTTTGTGCTGACCGGGGTCGGGCTTTATGCCTGGCTGGCCCAGGGCTTTGGGTGCCGACCGGGGTCGGGCTTTATGCTGGCTGGCCCAGGGCTTTTTGTGCCGACCGGGGTCGGGCTTATGCCTGGCTGGCCCAAGGCTTTTTTTGCCGATCGGGGTCGGGCTTTATGCCTGGCTGGCCCAGGGCTTGGGTGCCGACGGGTGTCGGGCTTCATGCCTGGCTGGTGCAGGGCTTTAGTGACGACGGATGTCGGGCTTCATGCCTGGCTGGTGCAGGCTTTAGGTGCCAATGGGTGTCGGGCTTCATGCCTGGCTGGCCCAGGGCTTTAGGTGCCGACGGGTGTCGGGCTTCATGCCTGGCTGGCCCAGGGCTTTTGTGCCGACGGGTATCGGGCTTCATGCCTGGCTGGTGCAGGGCTTTAGGTGCCGATGGGTGTCGGGCTTCATGCCTAGCTGGCCCAGGGCTTTAGGTGCCGATGGGTGTTGGGCTTCATGCCTGGTTGGTGCAGGGCTTTAGATGCCGACGGGTGTCGGGCTTCATGCCTGCTGGCCCAGGGCTTTAGGTGCCGACGGGTGTCGGGCTTCATGCCTGGCTGGCCCAGGGATTTAGGTGCCGACGGGTGTCGGGCTTCATGCCTGGCTGGTGCAGGGCTTTAGGTGCCGACGGGTGTGGGCTTCATGCCTGGTTGGTGTAGGGCTTTAGATGCCACGGGTGTCGGGCTTCATGCCTGGCTGGTGCAGGGCTTTAGGTGCCGACGGGTGTCGGGCTTCATGCCTGGCTGGCCCAGGGCTTTAGGTGCCGATGGGTGTCGGGCTTCATGCCTGGCTGGCCAGGGCTTTTTGTACCGACGGGGTCAGGCTTCATGCCTGGCTGGCCCAGGGATTTTGTGCCGACGGGGTCGGCTTTATGCCTGGCTGGCCCAGGGCTTTTTGTGCCGACCGGGGTCGGGCTTTATGCCTGGCTGGCCCAGGGCTTTAGTGCCGACGGGTGTCGGGCTTCATGCCTGGCTGGTGTAGGCTTTAGGTACCGACGGGTGTCGGGCTTCATGCCTGGCTGGTGTAGGCTTTAGGTGCCGACGGGTGTCGGGCTTCATGCCTGGCTGGCCCAGGGCTTTAGGTACCGACGGTGTCTGGCTTCATGCCTGGTTGGCCCAGGGCTTTTGATGCCTACGGGTGTCGGGCTTCATGCCTGGCTGGTGCAGGGCTTTAGGTACCGACGGGTATCGGGCTTCATGCCTAGCTGGCCCAGGGCTTTGGTGCCGACGGGTGTTGGGCTTCATGCCTGGTGGTGCAGGGCTTTAGATGCTGACGGGTGTCGGGCTTCATGCCTGGCTGGTGAGGGCTTTAGGTGCCGACGGGTGTCGGGCTTATGCCTGGCTGGCTTTGCCGACCGAGCGGCTTTAGGTGCCGACGGGTGTCGGGCTTCATGCCTGGCTGGCCCAGGGCTTTGTGCCGACTCGGGCTTATGCCTGGCTGGCCCAGGGCTTTAGTGCCGATGGGTGTCGGGCTTCATGCCTGGCTGGTGCAGGGCTTTAGGTGCGACGGGTGTCGGGCTTCATGCCTGGCTGGCCCAGGGCTTTGGGTGCGATGGGTGTCGGGTTTGTGCTGGCTGGCAGGGCTTTAGGTGAAAAATATCAGGAGCTAAAATCGAAATTTGTTAATATAAAATGAGGGGTGAAAACCCAATGAATACAGACATGATACTTGATGTGAGAGGAGGAATTCGTTACTGATAGTACCGGCGAAGGTTATCTGCATTCCATGTCCTAGGGAGTGGCTTCCCATCGAGTTCCTCAATCTTGTAAGCTCCGTGGCGGAGTGTCTCGGCGATTCGATAAGGTCCTTCCCAATTTGGAGCTAGCTTGCCTCCCTCTGCTGGCTTCGAGACCTCAGCCCGTCGAGGACCAGGTCTCCTGGCAGGAACGTCCTGGGGCGCACACGGGTGTTGTAATATTTAGCGGCCCGTTGCCGGTAGACCGCCATCCGAAGTCGCGCTCGGTCTCGCACTTCCTCCACTAGGTCGAGGTTGGCTCGCAGCTGGTCTGGGTTGCCTTCCTCGCTGTATGATTCCACCCGAGGGCTGGTGAGCCAACCTCCACCGGGATAACGGCTTCGGATCCAAAGACTAAGCTGAATGGCGTCTCGCCGGTGGGGTGGTAGGCCCATAGCACATTGGGGAGCTCCTCCACCCATCGCCCCTTGCAGTCATCTAGCCGAGATCTCAGCCCCTGGAGAATGATTCGATTAGTCACCTCGGCCGCCCCGTTGGTCTGAGGGTGCCCGACGGAAGTGAACCTCTGATGGATGCCCAGCTCGGAGCAGAACTCCCAGAAGGGCGCATTGTCAAATTGCCGGTCGTTATCAGTGACCAAGGTGTGCGGTAGCCCAAACCGACATATGATGGACTTCCAAAAGAATGATCTCACTTTGCTTTCTATGATCTTGGCAAGGGCCTCGGCTTCAACCCACTTGGTGAAGTGATCCACCGCCACCAAGAGGAACTTTCGCTGCCCGGAGGCCGGGGGAATGGTCCCAGGATATCCATGCCCCACTGGGCGAAGGGCCAGGGTGCTACCAAGGGGGTTAGGTGAGACATCGGCTGTCGCTGGATATTAGCGTGACGCTGACAGCTATCACATCTCTTAACAAGCTCGGCCGCGTCTTCCTTCATTGTCAGCCAGAAGTACCCCTGCCGCAAGGCCTTGTAGGCTAGGGCTCTGCCCCCCAGGTGACTCCCACAGATGCCTTCATGGATCTCCCTGAGGATGTAATCTGATTCAGCCGGCCCCACGCACCTGAGGACTGGGTATGAGAAGGATCTCCGATAAAGCTTCCCGTCCATCATCAAGAATCTTGGGGCCCTCCGCCTGAGTAGCCTGGCCTCAGCGGGGTTCTCTGGGAGAGTGCCGTCGGTCAAATATGATGTAGGCATCCATCCAGGAGGGCTCTTGCTCCACTGGCAATGCTTCATCCGCAACTTCGATGCTCGGGGCTTGTAGATGCTCCACATATGTTCTTCCAGCGTCCCGTGGCCGAAGTGGCTAAGCGGGATAATGCATCGGCCCTGGCATTCTCGCTCTGGGGATATAGCTGACCGGAAGTAAGAGAAATGAGATGCTTGGGACTGCACCTTGCTCAAATATCGGGACATGGTTGGGTCCCTAGCCTCGTACTCCCCGGTGATCTGCCCAGAAACAAGCTGAGAGTCCGTGAAGGCCCTCAAACGCCCACGCCCAACTCCTCAGCTAACCTCATCCCCGCTAGCAAGGCTTCATACTCCGCCTGGTTATTAGTTGCTGGGAACTGGAATCTGAGAGCATACTCCACTGCGTCTCCCTCCGGGCTCGTGAGAATGAGTCCGGCTCCGCTTCCTTGAGAATTTGCGGCTCCATCCACATGCAAGATCCAGTCCTCCGCCTCCTCAGTTGAGGGAGGGTCCACACACTCCTCCGGGCGCACCCCCTCCATATCTCTCTCGGTCCAGGAACACTCGACCAAGAAATCAGCAACACCTGAGACTTCATGGCTGACCTTGGCCGGATGGACAGATCAAACTCACTTAGTTTAATGGCCCATTTGGCCAACCGACCAGAGGTGTCGGGGCGAGATAAGATGGTTCGAAGAGGCTGGTCGTGAGCACCACGATGGGATGAGCTTGGAAATAAGGTCGGAAGCGTTGAGCAGAGACCACCAAGGCAAAAATAATCTTCTCGGTTCTCGAGTACCTGGTCTGGGCGTCATGGAGTACTTGCTGGTGTAATAGATTGGCTTCTGAACCCCATCGGCATCCATGCGCACGAGCACAGAGCTGACAGCCTCGGGGGAGGCTGCAAGATATAGGAAGAGCTCTTCTCCATTCTTAGGCTTGGACAACACGGGGGAGTGGATAGAAACTGCTTCAACTCCTCAAAGGCACCCTGACACTCTTTGTCCATTCGAATCCGTTGACCTTGCGCAGCGCCTTAAAGAAGGGCAGGCACCTTTCTGCCGACCTTGACATGAAACGACTCAAGGCCGCCACCCTCCCCGTCAGGTTGTACCTCCTTCTTGCTGGTGGGGCCTCATCTCCAAGATAGCCCTGATCTTGTCAGGGTTGGCTTCGATCCCTCGCTGGGTCACCATAAAACCCAGGAACTTGCCTGCTGCCACTCCAAAGGCGCATTTGTGGGGGTTAAGCCTCATCCGATACGGCGCAAGTTGTTGAAGGTCTCCTCGAGGTCAGCGACATGGTCCGCTGCACTGATGCTCTTGGTCAGCATGTCATCCACATACACCTCCATGTTGCGCCCTATCTGGTCCTCAAAGACCTTATTCATCAATCTTTGATAAGTGGCCCGGCATTTTTCAACCCAAAAGGCATCACCCTGTAACAATAAATCCCCTTTTCTGTGATAAAGGAAGTTGCTTCTTCATCCGCGGGTTCATCTTGATTTGATTATACCCCGAGAATGCATCCATGAAACTAAGGGTCTCATGCCCGGACGTGGCGTCCACCAGCTGGTCGATTCGGGGCAGCGGGAAGCTGTCTTTAGGGCATGCCTTGTTGAGGTCGGTGAAGTCCACGCACATCCTCCAACTCCCGCTGGCCTTGCGAACCATTACGACATTCGCCAGCCAGTCCGGGTAATGCACCTCGCGGATGTGGCCGGCCGCCAGCAGCTTCCGCACCTCCTCATCCACGGCCTTTTGTCGTCGGGGCAAAACTCCTTTTCTTCTGCCGGATAGGCCGACACCCCGCCGAATGTTAAGCTGGTGCGTGATCACCTCCTCCGGAATCCCCGGCATGTCGACGCCGACCATGCGAAGATGTCCGCGTTGCCCGCAGAAAGGTGAGGAGTCGGTCACGAGCCTCCTCCGGAAGTAAGGCTCCAATCCGGACCGTTCGTGCGGAGTCCTCCCGAGGGGAAAAGCAAGCAGCCGCTCGGCTGGCTCACCCCTTTTCTCCAGGTCTCGGGGTCAAGCGTCTCAGGTGTCGGTGCGGGTGCCGTCCCCTGCGGACTAGGGGCCAAGTGATAGCAAAGTGTTGGCAGATTCTGCTCTCCCCGCATCTCCCCGACTCCTCTACTGGTGGGGAACCTCACGAGGAGCCTCTTAGTGGATATAACAACATCCAAGAGGTTGAGCCCGGGCCTCCCGAGGATCGCGTTGTATGCAGGGGCACGCGAACCACCAAGAACTTCATGAAAACAGTGCTCTGACACGGGGCTGTACCAGCCGTCACAGGGAGAGTGACCTCCCCCTCAACTTTTATAGAATCTCCTGTGAATCCCATCAGAGGCGTGGCGACAGGTCGAAGCAGATCAGGTGACAAGTTCATACGAACAAAGGCATCGTAGTTCAAAACACATACGGAACTCCCACTGTCAACTAGAATTCTTTTTACAGGATGCTTAGCGATCGTCATAGACACGATGACGCTATCATCATTTTTGTTCACTACCCCATCTAAGTCCTTTTCGAAGAAAGGAATTACAGACTCCGACTCCCCTCCCCTCTTGGCCTCTTCGACGGGCCTCCTGCCCCCCAGGAAATCATCGCTACCATCTTCTCCATCGGGGCATTGTCGATCACCGGCGGGGGCGCTGATGGGCCAGGAGCTCCGGTTTTCCTCTGAACGAATTTTTCCAGGTGGCCCGCTGGATAAGGTCTTCAATAGCCTTCTTCAGCTGACGGCAGTCGTCAGTGTCGTGGCCGTGGTCCCGGTGGTAGCGGCAGTAGAGGTTCTTGTTCCGGGGGATCTTCGGGTTTTGGGAGGAGGGCGCAGATAAGACTCCCCTTCAATCTCAGCAGGATATGAGATATCGGGGCGAGCAATGGGGTGTAGGGTCCGTCTCTTGGTGCAGGGGCTCGGGGGCGGTTGTCTGGCCGGCGAGGAGGCTCAGGTCTCCTGGGGTGAACTTCTGCAGGCTCCGGCCGGGCCGGCTTCTTGGGACATTCCCACCAGCCTCGCGCCGGGAAAAGTTGGCCTCGTCCGCCCGGATGTACTTCTGGCCCGGATCAGAAGCTCAGAGTAAGAGCCCGGCGGCTTCTTGTCAAGAGAGTACACGAAGCGAGAAGGGCGGAGCCCCCGCTTCAAGGCCAAGGTAGCCACCGAGTCTTCCAGGTTGTAGACCTCCAGAGCTGCTTCTTTAAACCGAGCGACATAGTCCCGCAGGGACTCGCCGTTCTTCTGCTGGACGGCAAAGAGACTGTCCGCCACCCTTGGAATCTTCCGGTAGGCGTCAAAATGGGCCAAGAAAGCCCTCTCCAACTGGCGGAAGGAGTCGATGCTTCGTGGCGGCAGACGGGAGTACCAAGCTCGAGCAGCCTTCTTCAGGGTGGCCGGGAAGGCAATGCACATAAGGAGTCAGTGGCCCCCTAGACTTGCATGAGTACCTTATAGCTCTCCAAATGGTCCAGGGGGTCTGTGGTCCCGTCGTATGGATCTAGCTGGGGAAGGCGGAACCTGGTGGAGATGGGCTCCTCCATGATGCGGCGAGACAAGGGAGGCCGGCTGTCGTAGTCTATTTCTGGCAAGTGGGTGATCCGACGGCTAAGCTCCTCAGCCTCTGATTACACTCCTCGAGTCGATGCTCGGCTCGACGAGGCATGGCCATCAAAGGAACCCTCCCCCGAAGATTTGGAAGACGAAGAACGGGGACGCGATGCCGGCGTGGGCGCTCCGCCTCCTTCCCATGCCGCCGCTTAGGAGAGACACTAGCGTGGCGGGAAGGAGACCGATGTCTCTTAGAGGCTTCGCGGTGGTGAGGCTTGGCCGGAGATCGATGGTGGCGATCCACAGAAACTGGAGATCTCCGCCGGGAGGAATGCTGGCTGGGTTGCACCACCCCCGGACAGATGGATTCGGTTCCGGCTGCTGCACGGCCGCCTGCCGGTGCTGCAGGCCCTGAACCGCCACCGCCAAAGACTGGACCTGCGTGGCTAGGGCAGTGAATCGATCCTCCTGGGCTGTTGCAGAGCAGGCGCGGGAGCATCGACTTGAGGAGCAAAAGGCTCGGCCCCCGGGGATGCAACGGCTCCGGAAGACTGGCTGCGAGAGCCGGGGGGGCCTCCGTGGGTGGACCGGCCCCGCGGCGCTGCCCCCAGCGCGACCGGCTGAAACTCCCCTCGTCCGGGTCATCACCATGGCTTCAAGAGCTTGAAGAGAGGGAAAAGTAAGCTGCTGGTTCGATGTCTCTTTTTCTTCCCCCCTACCTGGCGCGCCAATCTGATGACGCCAAGTCACTTCTTCAAACGTCGGGGAAGACGGACGTCCTTCTCCTCGGACCCCTGCAAGAAAAGTCCTCGGAGACCGGTTGTTCCGGTAGGGACCCTCCGATGCTCAAGTCAGTCACTTGGGATCAGACAAGAACCGCTCAGCGGAAAGGAGCTGAGGCAGTTAGATTTTACTAGGAGGAAGAAAGCTAGAAAACCAGAGTTCGGATCCCTACTTACAGTGCGGACACGTGCTTTTATACCTGTCGAATATCCCATCTTACTGTTCCGAGAGATCGCCGTCATACCATCGCTGTGCGTGCCGGAGGCATCCCGCGCTACCTGTCAACATGATATCACACATGTCTAATAGCTGCGATTATATTCGGTGCGCGCCGTTGCTTGATATGACCGCGCACAGTCGCAAGTGGTAGCGAATCGTACGCCGTAACGGAGCATGGTCACGCACAGGAATATGCAGTGCGCCATACGCCTTTATGAGGCATGACCCTCCATAACGGGGTGCAATCATGGGCGTACGAAGAATCACGTGGGCGCGCCATGTGGCCTGGAGCTATCATTCGGTTCGACGGTTGAACTGCGTGCTAATCGCTGATGATACCCACGTACCCCGAGACCGAAGGAGGGTCTCGGGGTAGAGATATGATGATCCACCCCGAGACCGGAAGGGGTCCCGGGGGTGGGATGATGCTGGTGCACCCCGAGACCGGAGGGGGTCTCGGGGTCGAGAGATGATGATCCCACCCCGAGACCAGAAGGGGTCCCGGGGGTGGGATGATGCTGGTGCACCCCGAGACCGGAGGGGGTCTCGGGGTCGAGAGATGATGATCCCACCCCGAGACCGAAGGGGTCCCGAGGTGGGATGATGCTGGTGCACCCCGAGACCGGAGGGGGTCTCGGGGTCGAGAGATGATGATCCCACCTCGAGACCGGAAGGGGTTCCGGGGTGGGATGATGCTGGTGCACCCCGAGACCGGAGGGGGTCTCGGGGTCGAGAGATGATGATCCCACCCCGAGACCAGAAGGGGTCCCGAGGGTGGGATGATGCTGGTGCACCCTGAGACCGGAGGGGAGTCTCAGGGTCGAGAGATGATGATCCCACCCCGAGACCGGAAGGGGTCCCGGGGGTGGGATGATGCTGGTGCACCCCGAGACCGGAGGGGGTCTCGGGGTCGAGATGATGATCCCACCCCGAGACCAGAAGGGGTCCCGGGGGTGGGATGATGCTGATGCACCCTGAGACCGGAGGGGGTCTCGGGGTCGAGAGATGATGATCCCACCCCGAGACCGGAAGGTGTCCCGGGGGTGGGATGATGCTGGTGCACCCCGAGACCGGAGGGGGTCTCGGGGTCGAGAGATGATGATCCCACCCCGAGACCGGAAGGGGTCCCGGGGGTGGGATGATGATGATGCTCCCCGAGACCGGAGGGGTCTCGGGGTCGAGAGATGATGATCCCACCCCGAGACCGGAAGGGGTCCCGGGGGCGGGATGATGCTGGTGCACCTCGAGACCGGAGGGGGTCTCGGGGTCGAGAGATGATGATCCCATCCCGAGATCAGAAGGGGTCATGGGGGTGGGATGATGCTGTGCACCCCGAGACCGAAGGGGTCTCGGGGTCGAGAGATGATGATCCCATCCCGAGACCGGAAGGGGTCCCGGGGGTGGGATGATGCTGGTGCACCCCGAGACCGGAGGGGTCTCGGGGTCGAGAGATGATGATCCTACCCCGAGACCGGAAGGGGTCCCGGGGGTGGATGATGCTGGTGCACCCCGAGACCGGAGGGGGTCTCGGTCGGGGAGATCCCGTTAGTGCTGTTACCTTTATTCTGATGAGCGGGATCAATCATATCAGTTACTATTGCCAAGGATCACTTGTAAGGTTTAAACCCAATATAATTCTAAGTGAGAGGTTGATAGATTGACATAGATGATTGGATCCAAAACTTAACAACTTAAACTTTTAGGTCAAATTGGTTTCCAACTTGTATATTAAGATTTTTTTTGTGCGTCAGATTCTAACTTTTGTCTCTCCAACGAGTGATGCTAGAGCTGATGGCTAACAGCCCTCCATGATGGCACGATCCACATAACAGTAATTATCAATGTCAATCAGGTTTCCAACGCCTCTCCCACAGCCTTTATGGAGTGGTATTAGTTTAAACTTCTAGAACCAAACATCAAACACTGAAGCCAGGCTGCAGTCATTGCAATGAATATCTAACAATCATAGCAAGGGTAGGATAGGATAAGTCTGAAATTAGCTGTTATGCACTAGAGCCTATGTAATATATGGGCTGCTCGCGCCATGTATAGCTAGGACCCACTGCATCATAGCCTTTGTACAACACATCGATGGCCATGATTGGTGTACTTGACTCTAGAAATTCACTTGGAAAACATAGCGAAGGTTGATGAGGCCATGCGAAAACAAAGATGATTGAGAACCATAAAAGAAGCACCTGACCTGCTTCCCTTCTCTACCCAGTGGAGAGGATCCCATATCCAGAGTTTGCAGAGCAGCAAAACAAGGCAGCAGCTTGTACTCTGCAGTATGGTAGAAGTAGAAGCTGCATAATTTAGAGAGAAATTTCAGTGCCATGAGTTTTTCAGTCATCTGTGGCAGGATTGCACATATTGTAGAAATGGAAGCCCACAAAGTGTACAAAAAGAAGCCTGTAATTCAAGGTGATTGTTGTTGCTGTATTGTGCCACCATATTTCAAGACAACTTTATCCAGTCTTGTTATCATTTTGGTCTCATCACCACTTGCTATATCATGAATCATTTGCAAATCCAAGGAAGTTGCATATCTAGAGCATCTAGATTTGACAATTAGTGCCAGAATGTCTCATAGATGTAGGCATGGATAAAAAGTAAGAAACCAGCAAGGGTCCCAACTCATATAGAGCTAAAATTGAGTATAAATAATGCAAACAACCCGCAAGGATATCAACGGTGCATTTCCTTTATTCATCTACCGTATACTCTCCTCCAGTTAGTGCAATTACTCAATGTGCTAACTGCTAGTCTATTGTTTAAAGCTATCTATAGATAAGGGGCACTGTTTTTTGACAGTTGACACAAAGGGTTCTGCAACCAACAGACTGCATGCCCTGTAACCAAAGTAATCTTTACAAAAAAGAAGTCTGCTTTAAGTTTTGTCTTTTTAAAAGTCCAGTCTTTATTTCAAGAAATGGTCTATTTTGGAGTTTAGTGGACCATCAAACCACTGCTACCACCACTATTGTAAGAATATTTCTACTTGTACATCAACCCATATCTCATGTGCATCATTCAGCATTTCCTTTTTACCACTTGTTGGATGTTATGGGTTGCAATAAGGGTAGAAAAGTGGGAATTAGACCCTCCTACCCTAATAAAAAGAAAAACTACAGATGTAATAACTATACAATCGAAAGGAAAAAAGAACAATAATACCAGTCAGGTTGCATGCCATTGCACAGTATTTCTTAAAACTAGTTTAATTCTCATCTGTAACAATCTATTCCGTTTGTAGCAGAGCTAATTCATCTCTTTGCATCATAAATACACCCACGCTTACCTTTTTTTTTTTTTTTCTTTTCAACAGTAAGGAGGAAGACACCATGAATCATTCCAAAGAAATGTTGGGATAACTACTTTGAGTCTAGGGAACACCTATTGAAGTTTGAAAACTCCATAGAGAGGGAAGGGTTTAACTGTTCAGCAATTGCCCAGTTCGCTACTTGCATACTATGTATGTGTGCATGTAAAATATCCGCAACTTATTTTCAATAGATAAGTGTTATTTTTCTATTCAAAAATAGAGATGAGCATCATTTTTAATAAGTATTCATGATGGCACTTAGCTACTACAGTTTGACCTACAACCATTTGGTGCATGTAAATGATGCATAACAATGGACCGTAACAACATGCAGACAATCCTGCCACATGAAGCTAACTACACAGTAACGTTACTTGCCATAATATTTTGTATCATATGGCTTGATAGACTTATCATATTTTTGGAAGTTCCTCCATTTAGAATCAAATGAAGTCAAGGTTTTCCAATGTTAACCTCATCAGAAATCCCACCCTTCTGCAGATCCAGATTAACAACACAAATAAAGAGTTTTGGGCATATAAACTGAGTTTATTGTGTCTAAAGCCTGCCATTTGCATGGCAAGGTACAGATTAACTTTGTTGATAAAAAAATCATAATGGAAGAAATCAACATCTGATGGTGGTCTTATGGCACAAATAAATGACCTACAAGAATATGAAACACATTTCTTTTTAAGGATCCAATCTTACCATCTTCTCAATCTGTTATGTTCAGTCTGCAAGTTCTGTTAATTGCTACATGAGAATTCTCCACACCAAAGCAACTATAGTGAACTAGATAGCAATTAATTTACACATCTAGATGACTACGACACAGAACAAGAAAAAATATTTAAGAAATTGAAGGTTGATTCATGCAAACATGTGAAATGCTACAATTTTTCAACAACGTACCTGAATCTCGTTAACCAAGAAGGACCAGAGCAAATGTGAAATCAAATGATACTCCACAACATAATTCTTCATAAAAGAGCAGTGGCAGAAGGTCTTTAATGGTCTACTCACCAGCAATGAGAATAGGGAGCCCCCTAAGAGAGGAAATAACAAAATCAGCATATACATTTTCTGTGGATGATTGATGAGTTGCTCTAATACAACCTTGGATATGTTATCCTCTTTATTCATTTGCATCTACTTACACAGAGAGAAAACTAAACTATTGCAAATATCAATATCTACATCAATATGTTGCTTATGTATAGAAGGAAAATGAAGCTGAAAACAAGGAACATGACATTTAACCTATGAAGCACAGAGACTGTGATAAGTTATGCTAACACATAACACTTCATACTTGGTATACAATACCATACTAGTACCAAATCAAGACTCAACATGATGGGCGTATCAAGTCTCGGTATGCTGAACTAACCTAGATACTGAGCATACCGACATTGGACTAGTATGGTACCCGCATAGGATCTAGCTTCGAGATAATGAACCTTGTAGTATGAGTACAATCATATGGCAGATCTTGAAAAGTAGGATTTGATATGACTAAGTTATATCCAATAAAATTCATCAAGTTTTGATGAGTAAATCATAACAAAACATATTATCACATTATTAAAGTCATCAATATTATTACTTATATGATGACTAGGTTAAAGGGTTTTGGTAATTTGGTCTGCAAGCATTTTTTTTGTGATGTAACTCATATTCCACAAATTAGATCTTGAATTTGCATAGTCCATTATTGATTTTCAATTTGTTCGCACATTTTTGAAGGAGCTCGCGTAAAGTGTGCAGTCTAACTCTCACTCTATATATACACATATGTTTATACTTATATACACATATATGTATATGAAATGTATACATATAAGAGTGTATATTCATATATTTATACACAAATTCACTTTATGGATTATAATTTGTACATTACAAAACATAGTTAGATTTAAATTTACTGAATTTTGATGATTATAGCATGGTAAAACATAACATCATGCTAATAAAACTATCGATTTTTGCTTCAAATTATTGAAAAACATAAAGTTTGACTGTTAAGCTTTATTTATTTATTTATTTATATCATAGGTCAAGTTTAACAATCTGAAATTTAAATTTGTATATATATCATTGATTTTAAACCATTGACTCTCTATATATAAAAAGAGAGATTGACTTAACTATATGCATGAGATTCTCTAATCAATTTAGTTAGATATAGACAGTGATTCAAATCTTAGGGGAATGGGGCTGTCTTGGCCATCCCTTCTAATCCTACAGAGATTCTGGATTGGACTCGATTGTTTCATCCTGTCTTGATCATAATACATCATACAATGATTAAAGATTGGACAGGATGGTAGACGTCCCAATCATCTTGTCCTATCCCAAAAGAGAATCCAAAATCTAGGATGGATGTGGTCCCCAATCCACCCATCAGCAGGCCAACTTGTTGATCTCATGTGCATACCAGCTGGGAAACCAGCCAGAACTCATCGTTGTGCTTTGGGCTCTAGAGCTGGAGGTTGGCAATGGCTCTGGCCAATCATGCTTTAAGGATGAAGTTCCCTCAACGAAGTTCCCTCCTCTCTGTTCCCCCCTCATCAACCAGAAAGAAAGCAGTAATGGCAGCACGAGCCATCACCCCTCCCATCAAACCCCTCTCCGAGTCCAAAGATCTCTCTGACTGCATCCAAATGATGAGCCCAGTCAATCTCATAGAGAAGCCCCAACTCCGATCTCCTCCTTGACTGGTACGGAGCTTCAACCTCAAGATCTCTTGAATCCCTCTATTTTTCACTAGTTATGAAGCCTTTGACCTCAAGATTGCTTGAATACCAGCCTAGTTTTGGGGCTGAACTAGTTGGTGCTGAACCAGCCGATGCCACCTTGAGCTGGAGAAGGTCATTGAGGATGCCCCATCACCGATGCCTCAAAGCTTTATCGCTAGTGCTCGAAGCCAGCTTCTTTTTTCCCCTTAAAAAGAAGTCGATGCCTCCTAGCTCATTACTAGCATTCGGGGCATTCAGAGCTGACTTCCCCCCCCCCCACCCCCCCCCACACACACCCCCAACAAAAAGAAGTCAGCTTTTTTTTTTTTTTTTTTTTTCTGAAAAAAAGGACAATGGATTTAGCACCTGGACCAAGAAGATTACAATTTACGATTACTGATGTGGCTGATCCAATGCTATTAGAGAACCATGAAGGAAGAAAATCGATGGAGCCCCCCTTTAGGCTTCGAAGGGCCCTTCGGCCACGATAGCGTTTATGGCCTCATAAAGCATGCGCACCCAATTGCTCTGAGCTCCAAGGCCGACAGCCCCAAGGCCGAGAGCTCCAAGGCCGATAGCTCCAAGGCCGGCAGCTCCATGGCCGACAGCTCCATGGCCGAGAGCTCTATGGTTGACAGCTCCAAGGCCGAGAGCTCCAAGGCCGACAGCTCCATGGCCGACAGCTCCAAGGCCGATAGCTCCAAGGCCGACAGCTCCATGACCGACAGCTCCATGGCCGAGAGCTCCATGACCGACAGCTCCAAGGCCGAGAGCTCCAAGGTCGATAGCTCTATGGCCGACAGCTCCAAGGTCGAGAGCTCCATGGCTGACAGCTCCAGGGCCAACACCCCAAAGCTGCCAAGCTCCCTCACCATTAACAGTGCCATGCAAGCTCATCCAAGGGCATGAGCAGGGCCACGCAAGCACTCCATACTCGACACTCTACGAGGGACAGTTGGCTTCAACTCAACATCATCTTTCTCCCCCCAATGGCTGTACCTTGGGACCCACACGACCCACGAGATGAGAAATCGCGAGCTCAATATCACACGGTCCGGCGCACTCCGCCCGTCTCAGTCTCGGCATCGGTCTCAGCAACGGCGTCAGCGTCGACTTTGGCAACGGCCCACTTCGACACGGCGTCGGTCTCAGCAACGGCGTTGGCATCGACCTCCGCATGGCCTTGGGCCCATCTCCTCCATGGCCTACCTCGATCTTGGTGTCGGCCGCGGCCCGCTTCGACACGGCGTCAGTCTCGGCAACGGCGTCGGCATCGACATCCGCGCGGCCTTGGGCCCATCTCCTTCGGGCCCACCTCGATCTTGGTGTCGGCCATGGCCCGCTTCGACATGGTGTCGGTCTCGGCAACGGCGTCGGCATCGACCTCCGCGCGGCCTTGGGCCCAACTCCTCTGCGGCCCACCTCGATCTTGGTGTTGGCCATGGCCCACTTCGACGCGGCGCCGGTCTCGGTCTCGGCATCGGTCTCGGCGGTAGAGGCCGATAAGCGTCCGCTTGCTGCAAGGAATTCCACGTGGCTTTACCAAGATCACGGGCGGTCACCAAATATTATGAACCGGCAATTACTAAGGTCACGGATGGTTTTCAAAAAATTAAGAGGCGTACTTATGACATACGTTTAGCAGTTAGTACGCCCACCTACGAAGAACGGAAGATATTACTCGGCTGTTACCAGTGAAGGGTAAGAGGGACCCCCGAACAGGTATATAAAGACCCCAATCCCCCAACGAGGAAGGGGGGGAAGAAAAACTCAATCTCTACTTTCTCATCAAAAAATTCTACTGTTCTACAAGTCACTAACTTGGGCGTTGGAGGGTCCTCATGGAATCACCGGTCCAGGACTTTTCTTGCAGGCCCCAGGAAGGAGACGGTGACCCTTCTACATCCTCGAAGGTCTGCAGAGATCTCAGCTTGCCCGACGCTCATCAATAGTGATTTGGCAGCAACAGATTGGCGCGCCAGGTAGGGGGCGCTAGTTCTCCCTGTGACAGACTTCGATTCTGCGAAAGAGATGATGGTGACCACACGAGCATAGGAGGCTTCCTCTAGTCAAGCCGCGGAGCGCATTCCGCGAGCTGAACAAGCGGAGGCCAACCTCCGTGTTCTGCCCCCCGCCCAGATGAGCCAGCCTGACCGGCTGAAGGTTTTATCTCCCCAAGTTCAGAACCTAGCGGCGGTGGTACGGGGATTGCAGGAACGCTACTTTGCAGCCACACCTCAGCTCCCTCCGCCCGGCGAACTGGTGCGGGGAACAGTTCTATCCCATCAGGGCGGGACCCCGTCCGTGGCCTCCCATCACTCGCTTTCGGGAGACCATCGTCAAGATGCCTCAAAGCGACGACAGTCTCTCTCCCGCTCTCCTTCGGGACCTCATCGTCGAGGGGCCTCAAAACGGCGACGGTCCATTTCCCATCGGTCGCCTCCTGAGCCCCATCCTTGAGAGGCCTCAGGGCAACGGCGGTCCCCTTCCCGTCATTCTGGTCGCTCCTATCGATGCCGAGATGGATCCAGATGGGCGCGTTCCTTACCTCGGTGGCCTGCCCCACTTCATCTTCTGATTCTTCTACAGACAACGCCCAGCGGAAGACTACCCGACGGCTCGACGAGTATCACCGACGGTTGGAGGAGCTTAGCCGCCGGATCACTAATCCTCATAGAGCGGACTACGACCATCGCCCCCTGCTTTCTCGGCAGATCATGGAGGAACCGGTCCCGCCCCATTTTCGTCTCCCACAATTGGATCCATACGACGGCACGACGGACCCATTGGACCACCTGGAGAGCTACAAGGTCTTTATGCGGGTCCAGGGAGCGACAGACTCCCTTATATGTGTCGCCTTTTCGGCCACCCTCCGAAAGGTGGCACGTGCATGGTATTCCCGTCTGCCACCGTGCAGCATCGATTCATTCCGTCATCTCGAGCGAGCTTTTCTGGCCCACTTTAATGCGAGTCGGAAGATCCCACAAATGACGGATAGTCTATTTGCTGTCCAGCAGAGGAACGGCGAGACCCTAAAAGACTTTGTCGCCCGATTCAAGGACGCAGCGCTGGAGGTATATAATCTAGATGATTCCGTAGCCACCTTGGCATTAAAGTGGGGACTTTGTCCTTCCAGGTTCGCCTATTCTCTAGACAAGAAGCCCCCGAGCTCTTATGCCGAACTTCTAAGCTGAGCACAAAAATACATCCGTGTGGACGAGGGTAGATTCCTCCAGGAGGGAGGCTGATAAGAATCCTAACAAGAAACCAATGCCCACCGAGCAGGCCGGAGCGCGATCTCGGAAGACTGGGCCCCCTCACCGCCCAGACCGCCGGCCGTAGACGCTTGTTCCTAAGGAGCAATTCACTCCCCTCATGGCTCCGATATCCCACATCCTGCTGAAAATTGAGGAAGAACCTTACTTCAAGCGTCCGCTCCCCCTGAGGTCGGGGACCCCCCGCAATAAAGAGCTCTACTATCGGTATCACCGAGATTATGGTCACGACACCGAAGACTGCCGCCACCTGAAGAGGGCCATTGAAGTGCTTGTCCAGCAGGGTCACTTGGGCAAGTTTGTCCGAAAGGGAAACCCTCCTATTCCAGGCCCGGTGGTGCCTCCTACACTCCAGGCCGGTGCAGACAATGCTCCTACGGAGAAGACCATAGCCATGATTGCCTGGGGGGCAGGCGGTAGTTCAAAGAGACAGCGGGAGGGAGTAGACCCCGTAATCCTTTCTTTGGAAAGGACTTAGATGGAGTAGTCAACAAAAACGACGACGACGTGGTGGTATCCATGACCATAGCCAAGCATCCTGTGAAACGAATCTTGGTTGATAGTGGTAGTTCTATGGACGTCCTGAGCTATGAGGCTTTTGTTCGAATGAACCTCTCTGAGTCTTCCCTTCGGCCTATCACTACGCCTTTAATGGGCTTCACGGGAGACTCTCTGAGCGCCGAAGGAGAAATTGCCCTCCCTGTCACGGCTGGGACATCGCCGCGTCAAAGCACGATGGTCATAAACTTCCTGATGGTTCGGGTCCACTAGCTTACAACGCCATCTTGGGGAGACCAGGGTTGAATATGCTAGATGCTATCATCTCCACCAAGAGATTGTTGGTAAGATTCCCTACCAATGAAGGAGTCGAAGAAATGAAAGGAGAGCAAAGCCCGCCCCGCTGTGCTACCACTTGTCTCCCAGTCCATTGGAGGCCGCGTCGGCAATGACCTTTGGGCCGCTTGGCCCCCGAGACCCGGGAGGGAGGGGGGAGCTGGCCGAGCACCTTCTGACCTTTCCCTTAGGAGATGAACCGACAAGGACCATCCAGGTCGGGGCGCTACTGCCCGAAGAGGTGCGTGATCGACTCCTCGCCTTCTGCGAGCCAACGCCGATGTCTTGCATGGTCTGCCGCCGACATGCCAGGCGTCCCTGAGGAGGTAATCACTCATCGGCTCAACCTTAAGCCAGAGTGTCGGCCGGTCCGACAGAAGAAAAGGAGCTTCGCTCCGGACAAACAGAGAGCTATCGACGAGGAGGTTCGCAAGCTGGTGGCTGCAGGGCATGTCCGGGAAGTTCATTACCCCGAGTGATTGGCCAATGTGGTGATGGTTCGCAAGACTAATGGGAGCTGAAGGATGTGGGTAGACTTCACTGATCTGAACAAAGCATGCCCCAAAGACAGCTTTCCCTTACCTCGGATCGATCAGCTGGTGGACGCTACATCCGGCCATAAGGTCCTTAGTTTCATGGATGCTTTCTCTGGATACAATCAGATCAGGATGAACCCGGTGGATGAGGAAGCCACCTCCTTCATAACTGAGAAGGGTCTGTATTGCTACAAGGTGATGCCATTTGGATTAAAGAACGCAGGAGCCACCTACCAAAGGCTAATGAATAAAGTCTTCGAGAACCAGATATGATGCAATATGGAGGTATACGTAGATGACATGTTGACCAAAAGTGTCCATGCCACCGACCATATCACCGACCTAACGGAGACTTTTGACAACCTTCGTCGATGCCAAATGAGGTTGAATCCGTGCAAGTATGCATTTGGAGTGACAGCCGGAAAGTTCTTGGGTTTCATGGTGACCCGCCGAGGGATCGAGGCAAATCCAGACAAAGTTCAAGCCATTCTGGACATGAGGCCACCTACCAACAAGAAAGAAGTACAGCGCCTGACGGGGAGGGTAGCGGCCTTGAGCCATTTTCTATCCAGGTCCGCCGAGAGATGCATGCCTTTCTTTAGGGCCCTCCGCAAGGTCAATGGATTCGAATGGACGAAAGAATGTCAGAAGGCGATTGAGGGACTAAAGGAATTCCTCTATACCCCGCCACTATTATCCAAGCCAACAAGTGGAGAAGAACTCCTTCTGTACCTCGCAGCTTCTCCTAAGGCCGTTAGTTCTGTATTGGTCTACGTGGACACCAATGGCATGCAAAAATCGGTGTATTATACAAGCAAGGTGCTCCACGATGCGGAGACCAGATACTCGAAGATTGAGAAGATCATCTTTGCCTTGATTGTGTCTGCCCAGCGCCTACGGCCATACTTCCAAGCCCACCCGATTGCAGTGATCACAGACCAACCTCTGAGGACAATTCTAGCTCGCCCAGATACTTCGGGTCGGTTGGCGAAGTGGGCGCTCAAGTTGGGGGAGTTTGATCTATCTTTTCGCCCTCAGTCGGCCATGAAATCCCAGGTCCTGGCAGATTTTTTGGTCGAGTGCACTTGGGGCGAGGAGCAGCCCGAAGAGGCCTCGGCGGACCCCTCACCTTTTGACACCAGAGATGATGAATGGGTTCTGCATGTAGACGGGGCATCAAATTCTCAAGGGAGCGGAGCAGGCCTCATCTTGGCCAACCCGGATGGAGTTGTAGCCGAGTGTGCACTCCGTTTCCTCTTTCCAGCCACCAATAACCAGGCAGAAGCTCTGTTGTCTGGGATAAAGTTAGCCCGAGAGCTCGGGGTGAAGCGCCTTAGGGCATTCACTGACTCCTAGCTGGTCACTGGCCAAATCGCGGGAGAGTATGAAGCAAAATATCCCATCATGTCCCGCTACCTACGTATGGTACAGTCGCAGGCTTCTCTCTTGGCATATTTCAGTGTTAGCTATATCCCCCGAGGGGAAAATGCTAGAGCCGACGCCTTGTCCCATCTCGCCACCTCAGCTGATGGAACGTTGGGAAAAGCTTATGTGGAGCATCTAGAAGCCCCAAGTATTGACACAACAAGAGAAACTCTGCCAATTGAGTAGGAGCCTTCCTGGATGGATCCCTACATTCGATACCTTACCAACGGTACCCTCGCAGAAGACCCTGCCGAAGCCAAGAAACTCAAGAGACGGACCCCGAAGTTTTTCATAATGGATGAAAAACTCTATCGTAGGTCATTCTCATACCTAGTTCTCAAGTGTGTTGGCCCCACCAAAGCAGATTACATCTTGCGGGAGATACATGAAGGTATATGCGGAAGCCATCTGGGGGGCAGGGCGCTCGCATACAAAGCCCTACGGCAAGGGTATTACTGGCTGACAATGAAGGAGGATGCGTCTGAGCTTGTCAAAAGGTGTGACAACTGCCAGCGCCATGCTAATATTCAACATCAGCCGGCGTCCCAGCTAACCCCCTGGCCGCACCCTGGCCCTTCGCCAGTGGAGTATGGACATCTTGGGACCATTTCCTCCGGTCTCTGGACAACGTAAGTTCCTGGTGGTAGCAGTTGATCATTTTACCAAATGGATTGAGGCTGAGGCCCTCGCCAAAATCACGGAAAGCAAAGTAAGATCCTTTTTCTGGAAGTCGGTCGTGTGCCGATTTGGACTGCCGCACACCCTTGTCACTGATAATGGCCGACAATTTGACACAGCCTTCCAGGAATTCTGCAGCGGCCTGGGCATTCATCAGCGGTTCACCTCTGTGGGGCACCCCCAGACCAATAGCGTAACCGAGATGACCAATCACACTATCCTCCAAGGACTTAGAGCCCGCCTAGATGGCTGCAAGGGGCGCTGGGTAGAAGAGCTCCCCAACGTATTATGGGCATACCACACGACACCATGAGCCCCCACAGGGGAAACTCCTTTCAGCCTGGTCTTTGGGACCGAGGCAGTCATTCCAGTGGAGATAGGTGTCCCCAGTCCCCGGACAGAGCTATACCACGAAGAGAACAACCCAAATCAACTGCGGACCGATCTAGATCTAGTGGAAGAGTTGCGGGACCAAGCACAACTTCGCATGGCGGCCTTCCGCCAACGAGCGGCCAGATACTACAACGCTCGAGTATGGCCCAAGACATTCCGCCCAGGAGACCTTATTCTAAGACGAGCTGAAGTATCAAAGCCGACGGAAGGAGGCAAGCTGGCATCGAGATGGGAAGGACCGTACTGTGTCAAAGAAGTTCTTCACCACGGGGCATACAGAGTTGAAGAACTAGATGAAAAATCGCTCCCACACACTTGGAACGTCGACAACTTACGCCGGTATTATCAGTAATATGCTACTTTCGTTAATTTGAACCCGCTTGACAAATAGCTCTTCAAAGTATTTTCATTGCTTCCTCGAATGGTCGCTCTGTTCACCAAAGATTGGCCTCCGCGTCGGCACCAAGACCGGCCTCCGCGTCGGCACCAAAAAGCCTTGGCCAGCTAGGCACAAAGACCGGCCTCGGCGTCGGCACCAAGACCGACCTCCACGTCGGCACCAAAAAGCCCTGGCCAGCCAGGCACAAAGACCGGCCTCCATATCGGCACAGAAGACCGACCTCCACGTCGGCACCAAAAAGCCCTGGCCAGCCAGGCACAAAGATCGGCCTCCACGTCGGCACCAAAGACCGGCCTCCGCGTTGGCACCCAAAGAGCCCCGGCCAGCTAGGCACCAAGACAACAGAAGACCGACCTTCGCATCGGCATCAAAAAGCCCTGGCCAGCTAGGCACAAAGACCGGCCTCCACGTCGGCACAGAAGACCGGCCTCCACGTCGGCACAGAAGACTGGCTTCCGCATCGACACCAAAGACCGGCTTCCGCGTCGGCACCAAAGACCGGCCTCCGCATCGGCACAGAAGACCAACCTCCGCATCGGCACCAAAGGCCAGCCTTCGCATCGGCACTCTAAGCCCAAGGCCTCCCGCGGATTCCATTCCAGCTGCCCTCGGATTGCAGCACTGGTTCCTCCCGCCTTCAATTATCATGGTTCCCTAGAGGGCAGGTCATCAACCCTGCAGAAGGAGACCAATTTCTTTAAAGAAAAAGGCACCTGATGACTCTCAAATCACCCTCCAGGGTTAAAGGCTCCCAAGCATGGTCGGATCCTAGCGACTCTTGGGTCATCCTCCGAGGTTCAAAAGGCTCTCGACGGCCTCAACTTTGCCTCAACGCTTCGTTTCAGCCTCAACGGCCTCGACCCTGTATCAGCGGCCAACAGCCATTCAGCTATCAAGAAGCCTCAAGACAACTCACAGCTGGGAGAAGCCAACTCTCCACAGCTCATAATTGGCGGGCATTCGCTCCCAAGCCATCAAACCTACAGTCGGCGCCGACATCAAGCACAACGCAAAGGCAAACATCTATGAAAAAGGCTCAACGGCTCCCTCTACATCAGGAGTATCATTGCGGCCTCATTGGCCCTCTGCTTCCATGGCATATGGACGGGATCCACTTCCTAACATCATGTCAAAAGTTGAAGACCCAAAGTCAGACGGGGATCAGCCACTTGGGAGGTAACACCCCTTTGGCCTTGCTGGGGTGGGCCCGCTTCATCCCAGGGGCGAGGGGGCATCTGATGTGGCTGATCCAATGCTATTAGAGAACCATGAAGAAAGGAAACCGACGGAGCCCCCCTTTGGCCTCCGAAGAGCCCTTCGGCCATGGTAGCATTTATGGCCTCATAAAGCCACGCACACCCAATTGCTCTGAGCTCCAAGGCCGAGAGCTCCATGGCCGATAGCCCCAAGGCCGAGAGCTCCAAGGCCGAGAGCTCCATGGCCGACAGCTCCAAGGCCGACAGCTCCAAGGCCGAGAGCTCCAAGGCCGACAGCTCCATGGCCGATAGCTCCAAGGCTGACAGCTCTAAGGCCGACAGCTCCATGGCCGACAGCTCCATGGCCGAGAGCTTCAAGGCCGAGAGCTCCAAGGCCGACAGCTCCATGGCCGAGAGCTCCATGGCCGATAGCTCCAAGGCCAACAGCTCCAAGACCGAGAGCTCCAAGGCCGACAGCTCCAAGGCCGACAGCTCCAAGGCCGAGAGCTCCATGACCGACAGCTCCAGGGCCAACACCCCCAAGCTGCCAAGCTCCCTCGCCATTAACAGTGCCATGCAAGCTCATCCAAGGGCATGAGCAGGGCCATGCAAGCACTCCATACTCGACACTCTACGAGGGACAGTTGGCTTCAACTCAACATCATCTTCTCCCCCAACGGCTGTACCTTGGGACCCACACGACCCACGAGATGAGAAATCGCGAGCTCAATGTCACACGGTCCGGCACACTCTGCCCGTCTCGGTCTCGGCGTCGGTCTCAGCAACGGCGTCAGCATCGACTTCGGCAATGGCCCACTTCGACACGGCGTCGGTCTCAGCAACGGCGTCGGCATCGACCTCCGCGTGGCCTTGGGCCCATCTCCTCTGCGGCCCACCTCGATCTTGGTGTCGGCCGCGGCCCGCTTCGACACGGCATCGGTCTCGGCAACAGCATCGGCATCGACCTCCGTGCGGCCTTGGGCTCATCTCCTCCGCGGCCCACCTCGATCTTGGTGTCGGCCACGGCCCGCTTCGACACGGCGTTGGTCTCGGCAACGGCATCGGCATCGACCTCCGTGCAGCCTTGGGCCCAACTCCTCCGCGGCCCACCTCGATCTTGGTGTCGGCCACGGCCTGCTTCGACACGGCTTCGGTCTCGGTCTCGGCGTCGGCCTCGGCGGCAGAGGCCGACAAGCGTCCGCTTGCTGCAAGGAATTCCATGTGGCTTTACCAAGATCACGGGCGGTCACCAAATATTATGAACCGGCAATTACTAAGGTCACGGACGGTTTCTAAAAAATTAAGAGGCATACTTATGACATACGTTTAGCAGTTAGTATGCCCACCTATGAAGAACGGAAGATATTACTCGGCTGTTACCAGTGGAGGGTAAGAGGGACCCTCAAACAGGTATATAAAGACCCCAATCCCCCAACGAGGAAGGGGGAAGAAAAACTCAATCTCTACTTTCTCATCAAAAAATTCTACTGTTCTACAAGTCACTAACTTGAGCGTTGGAGGGTCCCCACCGGAATCACCGGTCCGGAACTTTTCTTGCAGGCCCCAGGAAGGAGACGGTGACCCTTCTACATCCTCGAAGGTCTGCAGAGATCTCAGCTCGCCCGGCGCTCATCAATAGTGATTTGGCAGCAACAATTACAATATATTGTCACCTGGTGAATTAAGGCCTTGATCGCCAGACTTATGAATAGAGCCCAACTTATTTTGTATTGATTGAAGCTTCACAATGGAAACATATTTCGTATTAATATTTTACTATTTTATTTTTATTATCAATGTTCAATCAGATAGTGGCAAACAAGTGAGGAAAAAATATAACATTAGTTGGATGGAATCGATGGGGGGGGCCAAAGGGAGAAATCCTGATAGATTAGCACCATGAGGTAGGAAACAAAAAAAAAAAAAAAAGTTGAGCTGGACACAGCATTTGATCAAGTATGCAATCAAGAACATCCTAGACAATACCAAACACAGTACGAGCAATAGGAAGGGACTTAGTATTTCAGCCAGCATCATATTTAAGGACATGATCATGAGCAAGACTCAAATATATAAAAGCACCATAGACATTCCACATGTAATTAATAGTAATTTTAATAAGTTTATCAAAGACTATCAAAATATAAATCGAGTAGATAATATTCACATAACCCTATTTCCGTTTACAAACCATCAAACTTTATTTTGTAAAAATTATTATTTTTACATCAAATCATGCCATTTTTAACTTGTCTATTGCTTTGTAATCGGGGATCTTTAGTAATTTACAAGAACAAAATGCATTATAAAGTTATTTTAAATACATCCAATTTATCATAAAATATAACTTTAATAATCTACAAAGCCAAATTTTTTTACCTTTTTATTTTGTTTAATGTTTTTCTAATAATCAAAAGCTATCCTAAACAGAAACAGTTGGCAAATGAGGATTTACAAAGCCAAGAGAAAAATACTTGGGACATGGTTAGCATTATTCATATTCATTAGAATTTACTATATTCTAAGTGAATATAATCTAAATTTGAAATTTACCTTTCTCTCATTAGTCTTAATGTGTTAAATTCATTTGACTATATGTAGCATGTGGCACTTATAAAAAATGTAACCTATCCCCCTTCAACCCCAAGTGTTGTGGGGCAGATTCAGGTTCCCTATTGGATTTTTTTTTTTTAAAGGTCAAAATAATGTCTTTCTCAAAATTATTTCTATGTTTGTGGCAAGTTCATGGATATTATTGTTAGATTGTACTTTTCTTAGGAGTACATTGTCCATTATTACATTTGGAAATCACTATCCAACAAGGATAGCCGAACGGATGGTTCGAAGTGAGCCATACCAAATCATCCAGTACAATTGTAGCCTCCTGATTCATCTAATCGTAACATTGTCAACTCAATATGGTACACCATGTATCGAACCATACCGGTACCAAAATATATATTGTATGATGAATCTTGTTGTCCAATGACATTCAGTAAACATTAAAATAACCAATGTAGTGCAAATAGGCCATAACACAATGGTGGCGCTCCTATTGGGTGGAGGTTTAGGTTAGAACATTTGGATGTATTTTGAGTCAACTAATTCTAATTGATGAAATTCCCACAATTATTTTTAGAGATAGAAAACGCACACAAATATCAATGTGATGACTGATGAAGCATGATCAAGTAGAGTTCGGTTGTGTTAAAACATTTATATGATCAGTGAAGTAATAACAGTGTGCCCCTTCATGAAGTCTGAGCTTCACCCCTGAAAAGCACCACTATCCTATAGAAAATATCACCAAATGTCCATTCTTTCAGGGTGAAACAAAGAGAGGGAATTAATGTCACTATGGTTATGTAGAAATGGTGTGAATAATAAACTAATGTTTTAGTATCGTGGCATGTTTATTTAATCTATGCATGCATCTATGGAAAAAAAAAGTGCATAACTAAAAATAATATAATCTACCAGCTGCAATGCTTCAACAATTTACCCAGCAAAATGCACTATTCAGCAAGACAAAAAGGTGAGAGAATAATAAATTACTACTTGCATCCTCAGGAGAAATTGCGTACAAATGGCCTTCATCATATTGACTAATTGGTGCTTGCTCCAAAATTTTCTTAACTTGATATTTCTTGCTCAGCTGGGACAGGTTGACGAAAGATAAAATTCACAGATGGCAGTTGAAAAGAAGATAAGGCATCAAATAAGGTGTTTCCATTTTGAGCATGTGAAGTGCTACCATATTTTCTTCTACTTCTGTTGCTTCTCTCTTCCGGCCAAAGTGGTACTATCCATGCTCTACTCACAGAATGTGCTTTCCCAACAGCGTTCCCAAATCTATGAGATAAAGGAATTTGTAGCATGTTGTGGTAGTTTCCCATATGATATTGCATCTCAGGCAAATTGTCAAAAGAAACCAGGTTTATAGGAAGATGTGTATCTGCATTTCCTATGCCATAGTGTGTGAAAGTGAGCAAAAAAGGAGAACTTGTCGATGGAGTTCATCAGAGTAATTTATAAGTTCCTACTGAATATATATCTGTAGTCCAATTTAACAAGGAACCAAACTTAGAAAATCTCCTTAGTAATCTTCACAACTATGGGAAAGAAAAACAATTTCTCTAACCACCTCATTGAGATATTCAGTAACAGCAAAAGCACATGCAAAAATAAGAAATTGATGCACTGATAATTTTGCAAGAATTTAGGATGGAATAAATGAGGATATATACATGCATACATACATGCACAAGCCTGTATGCACACATGTGCATGCGTAAAACATTTCTATATGCATCATCCAAACTAAGCAAAACATTTCTACATGCAGAATCCAAACTAAGCAAAGAATAAATAGTTGGCATATTTCTCTGTCAATAGGGGCATAAAGGGTTGTCACTTGTCAGTCATGACAGAAACAAACCAGCGCAAATGATTGGTCAAGTTGGAAACACAAAAGAACAAAATTCTGGTAAAGAATTTTTAATATGGAAATCATAAGAAGGTACTAAAGGTAATAAACCCATAGGCAGAACCAAGATATTCCATTCAACAAGGTTCACTTGTTGTTTATCTTTCACTAGAATGCAGTGTGAATTTTGGCATTCACCTGCCTATATCACCAAGTAAAGTTTTCAACCACACATTAAGCAAAATTAATTCATCTAAAAAATTATGAATTTCAAAGCATAAGAAATACTTTCATGGCTGCCAGCAAATGACAGAGGACTGTTTAGTTCTCTTCAATAGTATAGTGTTGATGATATCTGAAAGCAGTTCATTTCCAAATGGTTGTTAGACCAGTATATGGTCAATGTCAAATAAAGTACTTTTTTGTTTTGCAAAATCCCCTTTCAAGGGAATTTTGCAAGAAAATATCACTTATTTTAATATTTCCAAAGAGATATTTTCACTTTTTTCTTTTTTAAGAAAGTTTGTTTAGGACTTAAAATGAACCCATAACATCCCCACAATTACTACTCCTTATAAGCACCATTTTTACAAGTGCATTGACCTTATTATGTTTACATCACATTGACTTGTACTTATGAGTGCATCCATGGGAAAAATGGGTGCTACCACAGATAAATAAGTGCATTCCTCCAAGAATGGAGAGTCAATTGGTCCAGTAAAGTCTAAAATGATCTGCTTCTCCAAGTAAGAAAATAAAGAGATACTGATAAGGAATACAACAAATATTCCTCTAATATGATCGCTATTAGTACGGCCAAGCATGCAGTTGCGATAAAATCAACAAAAAATACATAATAATAATAGGAATCAAAATCCAAAAGAAAACAGCGAGAGACAAGGATTTTACGTGGTTCACCCAAACTGAGCTACGTCCACGGTGGCACAAGATCTGCAAGGCTTCACTAAGAGTTGAATCAGGTACAAGCCCTCAAAATACACTCTCTTAGAAACTCTTATGATCCAGAGAGTTGAATCAGGATCTACAGCACATGGAGGATGTCCTCAGAGAGCCTTCTATTCTCTTTTTTTTTTTTTTATTTTTTTTTGCTCAACTTCACCGGTTGAAGAAGACACACAAAAGGATCGAAGACTCTCCTCCAATCTAATCCCATCCCAAAACTGGCTTCACACTTTTGGCAACCATGGATTGATTTGTTGCCTTGAAAATCTCCAACAAATCCTCTCCAAGATCAGATTTGGAAGTTGTAACAAATCATTCCCAAAATCAGCTTCCTTAGTTGGCCAAATCAAATTCAAAATTCGAATTCAAACTCCCTCTTGATGAAATTAAACTCCATCTATAACAATCTCCCACTCAGAGATTAATGACATCAATCTTAGATCTACATTCTTTCTCTGTGTCACGCTCTCCTGATCTATCTCTTGAAAGCTTCACCAAGTTGCAACAGAGACTCAACTTATCTCTGCTCACAACCTTGGTGAATATATCTGCAGGATTCTTAGCTCCATCAATTTTCTCCAGCTTCAACTGCTCCACATCCAATGCACTACGTATGAAATGATACCAAAGCTGAATGTGCTTGGTTCTTGCATGAAATGTTGGATTCCTTGCCAAGTGAACTGCGCTCTGGCTGTCGCTCCATAATGTATTAAAATTGTGCTCCTTGCCGAGCTCCTCATCAACCTCTGTAACCAGATCATCTCTTTACTAGCTTTAGTGATCGCCATATACTCAGCTTCTGTAGTTGACAATGCCACTATCTTCTGCAACTGAGATACCCAACTAACTGCTATATCACCACAGTAAAACATAACTAGTGGTGCTCCTCCCACTGTCTCTGTCACCAGAGTGATCTGCATCTACAAATTTATGTACTTGAAAACTATCATCTTCATAGCATAAACTGTAAGTTGACGTACCCCTGAGATATCTCAAGATCCACTTCACTGCATTCCAGTGCTCCTTGCCTGGATTCTGCATGTACCTGCTGACTACTCCCACTGCTTGTGCGATATCCGGTCTTGTGCAAACCATTGCATACATTAGACTTTCCACAGCTGAGGCATATGGAATTCTAATCATCTCATCCCTTGCCTTCTGAGTTGTTGGACACAACTGCTTGCTGAGCTTGAAGTGTGCTGCCAAAGGTGTTGACAGTGCCTTTGCATTCTTCATATTGAACCTCTTCAGTACCTTCTCTACATAGTCCTCCTGAGATAGCCACAGCTTCTGTTGCTTCCTATCTCTGTTGATCCTCATGCCAAGAATCTGCTTCGCCTCTTTCAAATCCTTCATTGAAAACTTCTTTGCCATCAGTTTCTTGAGCTCTTCTATCTTCCTCATACTGGAACCTGCTACAAGCATATCGTCCACATATAAGGATAAAATAATGAACTCATTTGTAACATACCTCTGAAAGTACACACAATGATCTGACTGGCATCTGGTAAAGCCTTTCTCTAGCATGAAACTATCAAACTTGAGGTACCATTACCGCGGAGCCTGCTTCAGACCATACAAACTTTTCTTCAATCTGCAGACCATGTCATTCTTTCCCTGACCTAGAAATCTTCTGGCTGGTGCATGTACAACTCCTCCTCCAAATCTCCATGAAGAAATGTTGTCTTCATATTTAGCTGCTCTAGATGAAGATCCTCCACTGCTACCATGCTCAGAATCATCCTGATGGATGCCATCTTGACTACTGGGGAAAAATCTCCTGGAAGTCAATTCCTTTTTTCTGTGCATATCCCTTGACAACTAACCTTGCCTTGTATCTCTTGGTACCATCGACCTCATTCTTCATCTTGTACATCATTTGTTGAACAGAGCTTTCTTGCCAGCGGGTAACTTCACAAGATCCAAGTCTTGTTTTCTTTAAAGAGTCCATCTCCTCTTTCATAGCCAACTCCCACTTGACCTTAGCTTCATCCTGCATGGCTTCAACAAAATATTCTGGCTCTCCAGAATCTGTGTACAAAACATAATTATTAGCAGAATACCTTTGTGATGGCCTGGTAACCCTCGTGGTCCTCCTCAACTGTGGGGACACCAGCTGAAGTACCGATGTATGCATGTGGCTGTCTGTTCCAACCACATCTTCCTCCTCCACATCCTTGGAGTTTCTATCTTCAGTTTGCACTCGGGGAATTTCTCCATCTCTGATAGGATCGAGTTTTATAAACTCATGTTTCTTTTCTTCCACTACATCCTTCATGTCTTTGTAAGTATGCTTTTCATCAAATACCACATTCCTGCTTCGAATGATCTTATTGTTCTGGAAATCCCAGAGCTTGTAGCCATACTCATCACCACCATATCCAATGAAAACATACTTTGTAGACTTGGAGTCTAACTTACTCCTCTTCTCTTTCTCAATCAGAGAATAAGCAATGTAGCCAAATACTTTAAGAAAAAAAGTTTTACCTATTTTTCTGTCCAAACCTCCTATGGAATCCCACCATCCAATGCACTGGATGGACTCCTGTTGATCAAATACACTGCGGTGTCCAGTGCTGCCGCCCAAAAATATGTAGGTAGACCTGAGTCAAACCTCATACTCCTCTCTCTCTCAAGAATGGTCCTGTTCATTCTTTCTGCCACACCATTCTGCTCTGGTGTTCCTGGGACGGTCTTGATCCTTCTGATTTCATGCTCTGCGCAGTAGACATCAAACTCTCTGCTGCAGTATTCACCACCGTTATTTGTCTTGAGATACTTGAGACTTGCTCCAGTCTGGCTTTCACACATGACTCTCCATCTCTTGAAGATGCCAGAGACCTCAGACTTTTCCTTCATAGCAAACACCCAGACTTTCCTGCTGAAATCATCTATAAACGTGACAAAGTACTTATTGCCCGCATATGATGCCACTGGTGCTGGACCCCAGACATCTGAATGAACCAACTCCAGCCTTTCAGTCTTCTTTTGAGTTCTTGCTAACTGAAAACTCACTGCTTTCTGCTTACCATAGATACACTCTTCACAAAACTCTAGATTCACCTTCTTTAGCCCAGGTAGAAGCTCTCTCCTATGTAAATATTTAAGTTCTTCTCACTAAGATGACCGAGCCTCCTGTGCCATAATGTAGTCACTGTACCCATGTCTCCTGCTGCCACTAAAACTGAACTCTCACTGTCTGCCAAGAAGAGAGTGCCTGCCCGCTTCCCTTTGACAACAACCATAGACCCTTTAGTAATCTTCCACTGAGAATTACCAAAAATGGATACATAACCTCAACATCAAGCTGACTGGTAGAAATTAGATTTTTCTTTAACTTTGGGATGTATCTGGCTTGTGCAAGTCTCAATTCTCCGCATGTCACTGGCTTCAGTACAATTGTTCCTTTACCCATAATTCTGCACTGCTGTCCATTGCCAACTGTGACATGACCAAAATCTCCTTGGACAAAATCCAAAATAGGTGTCTCTTTGAGCTGCAATAGTAAGAAGCCCCTGAGTCTACAAACCACAGATCTGAGTTTGCCCCATCGCCGGCTGATAGGCACACATCCTCAAAATTATGCTCAATAGTACTCACAACATTTGCTTCCTGACCATTCTATCTTGCTCTCTGCACCTTTTTCTTTCTTCTTACCCCAATAATCTTTGCTCATGTGACCTTTCTTCCCGTAGTTCCAACACTTCATGGGAAATCTCCCTTTGGACTTTCCTCTGCTCTTGGACCGGCCTTTCTCTGACTTCTTCCTTTCCTATGATCTTCCTCTGGTATCCACCATGAGTGCAGCACTTGTAGAAGTCCCACCCACAGCCTTTCTTCTCATCTCATCATTCAATATACAACAAACTGCATCATTGAATGTAAGGTTACCTGATACCGAGTTGCTGACTGTCATCACAAGATTGTCCCAACTCTCTGGCAAGGAACATAAGAAAAGAAGAGCCTGAATGAATCATCAAAAGTAACAGAGACCGACTCCAATTGATTAATCATCGTGTTAACTCGTTCAGATGCTCCGTCACTGAACTATTCTCATCCATCTTCAAATTGAAGAGCTTTTTCATGAGAAATATCTTGTTTGAGATAGAAGGTTTTTTATACAGCTTTGTTAAAGCGGTCATCATATCCACGGTGGTCTTTTCCTTTGCAATATTATACGCCACTTGAGGTGTCAACGATAATCTGATCGTGGCCAGGGCTTTCCTATCCAGAATCATCCAATCTGAGTCGCTCATTGAATCGGCTTCTTTCTCTCTAATGGAAGGTAAAGATCCTTCTGATATAGGTAGTCCTCAATTTGCATCCTTCACCATCCAAAATTGTGACCATTGAATTTCTCGATTTTGATCTTGTCTTTACCATCTCTTTGTTGATTTATCGACCGTAATAATATGAAGAAAACCAAGCTCTAATACCAATTTGATAGGGAATACAATAATATTCCTCTAATATGATCGCTATTAGTACGGCCAAGCACGCAGTTGCAATAAAATCAACAAAAAACACAGAATAATAATAGGAACCAAAATCCAAAAGAAAATAGCGAGAGAGAGGATTTTACGTGGTTCACCCAAACTGGACTATGTTCACGGCGGCACAGGATCTGCAAGGCTTCACTAAGAGTTGAATCAGGTACAAGCCCTCAAAACATACTCTCTCATAAACTCTTATGATCCAGAGAGTTGAATCAGGATCTACAGCACACGGAGGATATCCTCACAGAGCCTCTTATTCTCTTTTTTTTTTTATTTTTTTGCTCAACTTCACCAGTTGAAGAAGACACATAAAAGGATCGAAGACTCTCCTCCAATCTAATCCAATTCCAAAACTGGCTCACACTTTTGGCAACCATGGACTGATTTGCTGCCTTAAAAATGCCAACAAATCTCCCAAGATCAGATATGAAGTTGAAACAAATCCTTCTCAAAATCAGCTTCCTTAGTTGGTCAAATCAAATTCAAAATTCGAATTCAAACTCCCTCTTGATGAAATTAAGCTCCATCCATAACAGATACAAATAAAAAAGATAAACAAAAACATGGTTTTTTTTCTTGCAAATATAAAACTAACTATTTTTTCTCATGCAAAATCTTCATTTTTTGTACTTCATAAACTTTCCTGCGGGAAGGAAAGGAAAAGTAATCTAGACAGTGGTATTCATTTCTCTAACACTGTTTCAGCCATAAAATTCCATTACTTGAAGGTCTTATACCTTAGAAACTCTACGATCAGCCCATTTACCAGCATCAACAAGGAAGCAAACAAATCGATTAGATAAATCTTAAAATGGACTTCCATTCTTAATTCATCACCATACAACGCCCCAAATATTAACTCCACCCACCAACACACGCACGCATGGAGAGGGAGGAGAAGAATGGTTCGAGACCATGATATTTAAAACCTAGCTAAAACTAGAGACATAGCACTATTAACATCAAATATCACCAAAAAGAAACAAAATATATAAGATTTAATTTTTTTAAATATATATTTATATCAAGAACCGCATGGACCTCCGTTATTTCACTTGATCTAATCTGAGGTATAATATGTTGAGTGAAAAGGAGGTCATAAAATAAAATCCACCCGCCTAACACATGCATGCGGAGAGGGAACAAAAGAATGGTTCGAGACCAAGATATTTAAAACCTAGCTAAAACTAAAAACAGAGAACTATTAACATCAAATATCACCAAAAAGAAACAAAATATAGAAGATATATATATATATATATATATCAAGAACCGCATGGGACCTCAGTTATTTCACTTGATCTAATCTAAGGGTCTGTTTGGATGGGAGGGAATGGAGGGAGGGGAAGGAAAAGAAGGAGAAATGTCATAAGTTATCTTGTTTGGGAAAAGAATGAAAGAAAGAGGGGAAGAAAATGGGAGTAATCATTCCCCTCTTTCTCCCTCAGTGAGGGTAAATTTTTAACCCTCAAATTGAGGGTAAGCTGAGGAGGAAAAAAGTTTTAAGTCATATTTTTTGAAGACCAAAATATCCCCCTTCATTTTTTTACTTCCACAGTTCATTCACTATTCTGAAGGAATATAATTATCATATAACTCTTCCCCTTTTTTCTCTCTCTATCCAAAAGATAATTGATATTACATTTCTTTTCCCTCCAATCCTTTTCAAATAAGAGAAGAAGAACAACCCTTCCTTCTCCTTCCTTTCCCTTCCAACCCTTTACTTCTTTTTACTCTCTCCTTCCTTCCCATCCAAAGATCCAAACAAAGCCTAAGGTAAATATATTGAGCAAAAAGGAAGTCATAAAATATATTCCTGAGACACAGCATGACTTACTCCTAAACCCTAGAAACGACAACGGAGGCAAGAGGAGGGAGAAGACTCGAGGGAAGAACTCAACAGAAGTGAAGGTCATGAGAGGCGGGAAAGGGGAACAAAGGGTATCGGGCACCATCCCCAATAGGATTGTGGAAGTAAGTTGGGCCGAATCGGCCAAAATGGATAAATCCCAAAGGCCTTTATGCATTGCGCGCAGTGCATGTTGTACGGCCGTGCATGGTGAAAAAAATATTTTTTTTTGTGGATGGCATGCATGATTAAATGCACACATGATTAATCAACATACGATGTGCATGCTCCGACCCCAGTGCAGGAGAACTTTTCCAATCCTAAATGGTTAGATGTATGCCGATATGTGCCCAAATGGTCAAGCCAACCATCACCAGTTTTGACTCGAATCCATGAAGCTGTTTTTAAAACTAGTGTCATTTGATACCAGTTTTATAAGTTTGGTGTCAGAACCAAACTTTTGCAAAAAGGAAATAAGGAAAAAAAACATTATTTCAAGGATACTCAGAATCAATGGCATTTTTTGCATTCATCGTGCTTGAAATGACACTTCTAAGAAGTGCTACTTGAAATGATACTTCCTTTGAAGGTGCCATTCCAAATGACGCTTTATTCAGCCTTTAACCCATCTAGCTCTATTCTTTTCTCTTCTCTTCTCCTTTTCTCCTCTTCTCCCGAGCAGCCCTTATCCCAACCAGCCCTCATCCAAATTTTTACAAATCATCCAAAATACCTATCTTCTCCTCTTAAGAGGTACAACTTTTTTTCTTGATCTTTTAGTTTTCTTTCTTCCATAAGAGTTATATCATATTTCTTGCTTTTTTCTAGTAAAGGATACCTAGTTTTTTTGAGATAGAAATTTTTTATTTGCTTTTATTATTACTTAGGGTTATATGTGCGAAACTTGATGTATACCTATAATGTAGCAAAGTATACTTGATTTCTTGCAATCTAGCAAAGTATATCTACTTTTAAATTTGCTTAAAACTTCAAGTAAAATTTTTTAGATACACATAAGGTTTTATGTGCGAAGGAGATATTTTTTAAAAGTTTTTTGAATGATTAGCTTTACTGATAATATGTACATGGATTTCATTGGTTTTTTTATTTTAAATATTATAACAAGCATGATGATGAGATTGAAAATGATGGTATCTATTATTTAAATGTTAAATGCTTCTAAAATATATGCATATATAATTTTTAGGTTATTTGTGGTTGATTTGAGATAAATTTTGAATTTATTTTTTAAATAAAACTATAAGAGTTCTGCTCTATTGTGATGGATCAGTCTAAATGTGATACAATAATCAACCTTCATCCAAAAGTTTTAGATTGAGCATGGGAACATGTTATGCTGAGTTGGTTGAGCAGGTATATAGTGTACTCAAAATTTTAGTGCAAAGATATACTTTTAGATTGATGTGGAGATCTCCAGCATTGCATAAAAAATATGTTCTTTATTCAATCGAGAAGGACAATCGAGTAGGACGACGCTATGGAGGAAATGTTGATAGTTCCTTTCAAATTTTAGATTATCGATATATTGAATTATATGTTTTCAAGGATGATGCTCCAGAGCCATATAGTATTGGTCATACAAAGGATGTTTAGGACAGTTCTCTATAGCCTAGCAACAGGTCAGGACTCTAGTGGGTTTTCCAATGATTGAAGGAGTTATGCTAGCAATGCAGAGTGATGACTATTGGCTTGAACACGATGTCTCTGATGAAGAGCCAAATGAAGATGAAGAGTCACATGGAGATATTATAGTTCATGAAATTGGCTGTAGCTTCATTCCTGTATATAGTCATCCAAAACTATTCCAACTCAGGTGCATGATCATCAAGCCTTTGGCTATGATCAAATACCAAAATTTTATCATGACTTGAATTTGCATGATGACAGATGTGTTAGTACTCGGAGAGAGTTATCCTTTAATTCTTAATTTTGGGTTTCATCAATGATTGAGTTAGCTACAGGATTATTGTTTACTAGTAAAGATGAATTAAAAAGAGCTTGTGAAATTTATCATATTAAGAAGCATCGCACATATGATGTGATGGAGTCGAAGAAATCATTTTGGTATGTGAAATGTGCCTCCTCAAGTCAAGCTCTTAGAGGTGGAGGAAATGTTTAGAATGTGTCACTTATTGATCGGAATTATTCATTTGGAAAGTAGACAATATATAACCATCCATATACACATGTTTTAGTAGTGTGCCAGAAGATTGGCATGGACACAACGCCTCTTGTTGACAAAGTATACAGCATTGGCTCCTATAAAAATGCATGGGGTGGGGAGTTTAACCGTAACCCATGAAGGCTACTGGATGGAGATGCCATTCACGTGCATTCCTGATCGGGACCGTCTCAAGCCGAAGGTAAAAGAAAATCAAAGTCAACTTGGATTCCTAATAAATTGGATGAGGTTCAACCTAATAGTAGAAGTGTTGTAGTATTTGCAGGAAAATGGGTCATTCTAGATACCGTTGTCCTATTGTAAATGTTGGACCTTCAAGATCCTAAATTAATGTACTATTGAGTTAATGTATGTATGTTGATGTTGATATCGTCGAGATCTATGAAGATGTCACCTACCCACATGATGATGCTGATATGCTTGATGTTACTCATCATAGCATGATCCTCACATAGGAGGGGATATCTCAGGTAACCATTGAGTTAATGTATGTATGCTAAATTAATGTACTATTGAGTTAAAATTTGAATGACTTGTGTTCCATGTTATGTGCGTGTTCTTGTGATTTGTGATGCTAACATGACTTTGTGAAGGAAATAACAATCTTTAATAGTCCTTGAATTGTTTATAGACTTATTTTGAACTTATGCAAAGTCACAGCTTTATAATTAGAAGAACAACATAAATATATATCAAGTTCAGATTCAAAGTCACAAAATTTCAACAATTGAAAAAATTAATTCACTCTTCTGAAACCTTCTTATGCACTTCCAAAACTCTTCCAAAATTCATTTGAAATGCTTTGAAAAAATTAGTTTACTCTTCTGATGCACTTTTGAAACACTTTCGAAACTCATTTGAAAGGTTTTGAAAAAATTAGTTTACTCTTATGAAACTCTTCTGAACACTTCCGAAACACTTTCAAAGCTCTTCTAAAACTCTTTTGAAACTCATTTGAAACGCTTTGAAAAAATTAGTTACTCTTTTGAAACTCTTATGAAACACTTTCAAAACTCTTTTGAAACTCTTCCGAAACTTTTTTGAAACTCTTTTGATATAGTTCAAAACACTTATAAAATCATTGTTAAGCTAAATAATTCAGAATATTTTTAAAATTCTTCTGAAACTCTTTAGAAACTTGTCTCATACACTTAACATATTTGAAACACTCCTGAAGCTCTATTCAAATATTTCTGAAAGCAACATTATATATGTCATCAACAACCATGAAAAGAAAACATTTCATAGGCATCAAAAATCATCACAATAATTGAATAACAAATACCTCAACAAATTGAAATATATGTGATATATTAAACAAAATAATATTTACAATAATTAGTTTGAGTACAACAGTCTAAGTACCATAACCCGGTCTAGGAAGTCAGCGAACTCGTCCAATTTGTTATGCATAAGTCGCGATTGGTCGAGGCCCTCATCAATCACATGAGATACCCCCTCCTATGTGAGGATCGTGCTATGATGAGTAACATCAAGCATATCAGCATCATCATGCGGGTGGATGACATCCTCATAGATCTCGGTGATATCCACATCAGTAATGTCATCAATCAAATATGCAGTATGATCTCAACTGGCAGATGTACCCTCATCGATATCCCTCATGTGTGAATACTCATGTACATATGGCAACCACATGCAAGAAGGCGATGGTATATAATGAAATTCATCCATCGCAGGATCAACATTAGCTCGTATTGTCGTCGGTTCCTCACAGGCTCATGCCGTTGCAGGTGTGCTCCGAATATGTTGATGCCCAATGATAGCCAACATACCATCACACATCGCCTTGATGCCCTTTAAAATCTCTATATGCTCGGCCGCTGATGGTGTAAGTATAGCCCGCTCGGCCTCCAAGGACAATTATTGAAACCTCTCATGCTGCATATAAAATGATTATATACAATTCAAAGAAAAAGATATCAACTCAAAATTAAATGATATTAGTTTATTTTGAAAGAATACCATCAACTCAAATGAAGTTCCTTCCCCTTGTAGCCCATTGTAGGATACTCAAAATGGCTTAGGCATATCCGTGTGATACTCTTAAACCAGGCCATATAATCGGGTGAAAGCAAGACTCTCGCTACTATAGGCTCTCTTATAACAATGTGCTAACGCCACACATTCCATGTAGCAATACGTATCTCGTGAATGATGTCTCACATGGAATTTGCCCTCTCCTGTCGATCAGTTTGATGAAGATGAACTGATGTATCACATGGATAAGGTATCGACTGATAACATCCAAATTGCCGAAGCACTCGATCCGCAAATGCCACTCGACTACATCAAAATAGATCAGTAGGGTTTGTGCCATCCAAATATTTGAATTAAACAAGTAGCTTCGAGACAAAATAAAGATAACCTCCAGTGAATAAGGACACCATATGAACTGCATAGGAAAAAAAATCATTAATCCATAATCTATATTAAATTGAAAACTAACCCAAGAAATGAATTTCATATTGAATAATGACAAGTATGGGGACTATTATCTAACACGTCCAACTAATCCCTATGAGCACATAGTGTATGGGTTGGGACATTTTTCAAGTTAAATTAACATGTCATTTATACCCCCATAGTGCACCTAAGTATCAATCATCATCGGTATCAGAAGGTTTAACCATCGAAGTCTCGAGTTTTGTGAGATAAAAAATGAAAAATCATTTTCAAGCCCATATATGCATGTTCCGATAATTCAAAATGTTAATAAATAATAACAAAAAATTTAAACTCAATCATAAGAATAAAGTGTTTATCTATAGCAAAGGCAAGTATTCTCCAATCTCTGTCTAGGTAGGGCTCGTTCCACGATAGACTATATAAACCAGTAAGTGTAGCTGATACCTAACTAAGAGTAACAAATGCCTTCAGGTCTTCCAGAAATGGCGTGTACATCAACTTCACTAAATATTTGGAGGTATCTAGAAGGATCACTTCACCAATGATTCGAAGAAGTCTCCCCTCACGAACTGATGAACAACCTCATCATCTGCATCCTCATCCAAGTGAAAGTCTCGACAGAATGAATCGAAGAATCCTAAGTAGAAATGACCTTTGGAAAATGCCTCGACAGAAGGTTCAACCCCAAATAACCTCACAAATATAGCCTGCCATTGCTGAATGATATAACACAGATCTAGCCTAGTAACCGTGAACCCATCAATCTATAAGCCACTCAAAATATTGAAATCTTGTAGTGTGATGGTTGACTCGTCGAAAGAAAGATAAATATGTAGGTCTTCTGCCGCCATCTCTCAACAAGTGCAGAAATAAGGCCGACATCGAGTCAAATCTAGCTTATTCGATATATGTCATATAGGCCAACGTGATCCAAATAATACTACACTCATGGGTGTGCCATGCCTGGTGTCTCCTTTTATATCTACATGTCATGTCGATGACATCTAAGCACTGATAACTCTTGCAACAAATTCATTGCAATAATACATTATATTAACGTAAATAGTACCAACTAATTAAGGAACATCGATAATAATACACACCACGCCCTCAAATATGCTGATTGATCTAAGTGTGGCTCATAGAGTGAGAACACTAGGATCGCATACTCTGGATCTAGAACATTGTGAGCCATGTCGTGCTAATTTGTCAAAACAAGTTAAAACATCACATAAGTGAAAGAGTTAAGTAAATAAAAACATGACATAAGCAAATGAAAAATTTAAAAGGTATATGTATCTATTCTAAATTTGCACTATGTTTGCACGAGGAGATCCGTTTTGTTACACTTATATTTTGTGTTATTTTGTGTTAATCATGGCCTTGCCTGAGATAATTAACTGTAGATGTTTCCATAGATTTAGACATAACTCGTCTCTTGATAATTGAAGAATTACATTAGCATTTGTAGCACATTACCAAGTCAAAAACTGATATATACCCACAAATCTTGTTCATTATATGGTTCTGTATACAGAACCTCTCTTAGAATTTGAGTTATCTAGCTAGCAATCAACTATGCCAATACCAACCAGCACATGTAGGCAATACAAAAGCAAAAAGACAAGTTTAATCCAGTTGTCTATTAACTTAATATTTAAATATAATAAGTAGTTACATAGAAACTATTTATATCCAATAATTAGGTAGACCTTCGTTACTTGCCAGATATATGAGTCACAATGCTCTAATAACATTCATGTTATCATATATGAGCACAAGATGCACATATACAAAATGAATCTTATCAAATTAACAAATATATTATTTCTTTTTAGTAGAGATTACATGGATTAAGACATGCATTAAAAGCCAATACACATGAATCAAAATGCAATGAAATGATTCAAAAAAAAAAAAAAAGCTTACTTGGGAAGGAAGGAGGGCTCTTGATGGATGGAGGATGTGCTGGGCTCATGGAGGGGAAGGAAGGAGACCTCCGGGCACGATGGGGAAAGGCGCCATGGGGAGGGATCGCTCGGCGATAGGAGGGCGCTACATGGAGGGGTGGCTCGGGCAGAGGGGCGAAGGGAGGGTTGGCTGGGTGCTCGGGTGGGGAAGGGAGCTCAAGCAAATGGCGAGAAAGCGTCATTCACCTCGCCCCGTTAACTGCTTCGGGGAGGGAACCTGGTGGATGCAAAAAAAAATCATTTCAAATGGCATTTTTGCTTTAATTCTTTTTTTTTTGTAAACAGTTTGATTCGATACTAAACTTGTAAAACCGGTGTCAAATAACACCTGACACCGTTTCGGTTTCAAGAAAAAAAAAAAAAAAAAAAAGGTAAAGGAGGGATGAAGCCTAGAGTGAGCAATTGGTATAATCCAAGGCTCGACGCTAACATGATTTGAGAAAATTAAGTTTCTTCGAAATCCTCAATATTAATAGATTGGCGTCCATTATCAGTTAAAAAACAAATCGATACCAATCCGATCTGGATTAATTCGAATAGATTTAGGTTGGATCGATCCTGAGCGTTGATAGGATTAGTTCTATTCCATAGTTTTGAGATTTGGTTTCTCAATCCTGCTCCAAAAAAATAAATACATAATGCTTTCAAGAATTAAAATCTTAAATGTTAAATTAGTTAATAAATACTATGTATATCTATTTATTTGTAAAAAAAAATATTAAACATCAGATATATATCAAAAAAAAAAAAGAACCGCCCTACATTTGGCGTTATTTTGTATCGGTAGAGTTTTTTTTTTTTTTTCTCGCTCGATTACAGTTATTATGGACCCATTTATCTGGTACTGGCTTGATTATTATTGGGCCCACGAAGCTAATTGGGTCCCGGCCCAGCCCAAAAAAGAAACATCAGAGGATTCAATCAAATCAGGGGAAAGTTACCAATTCTCCAACAGAAGAAACCCTAGCAGGGAACAGCTGATTCCAGATTACGAATTTCCCCAATTCCGCCTCAGTCAAGAAAGAATTTCTCCAGTTCCGCATCCAAGCCCTTCCATTTACAAACACAACAAAGCGCTGGGTTTCCTGAGCTGATTTCCACTTCCAAGCTCCCAAATTCCAGAAAAAGCTCAAAAAAAGAAAGGAAAAAAAATCACAGCAATAACCTAAAATCAGAGAAAAACAAATATCAAAGCAAAAAGGTCTCACTTTACCATAGTTATCAAAATTGAACTGAACCGACTATTAAACCGGGATCCAAAGGCCAAGCCAATCCGATTCTAAAATACAACCGGATATAAAGTGATCCGGAATAATCTGATCAATCCATCGTTCACCCATGAACCGATCAACCCACCCGAACCGGATGGGATCACAGATTTTATTATCATGTTAACATTAAATTTTTTATTAAAATTTATTTTTATTAATATAAATATATTTTTATATTAAAATAATTAATCAATGGTTCAACAAGTGACCCATAGTTGACCCAGTGAACCAGTGACCTGAACCTGAACCCTTGGCGGGTCAATATTCGGGCTAGGTCCAACAACTGTGCACTTTACAGCAACCAAAGGCCAAATCATATTGGTATACTTGACCCATAATGATCTCCAATGACCGATCCAAATGTTTGCTCACATTGGCACCATTCCCTGCTCATTATAGGTCAATTGAGGTGTCAAATTGCCTCCAACCGCTTAGCATAGCTCCAGGTCCAGATGCTACAGTTCTAACCCATGGATGAACATGGGAGTTGGCAACTTTTGACCATCTACTCCTGTTAATTCTGGTTCTTCTGCGATCCAATTCTCAAGCAGTACAGAGATTTTCTTGCTTTCCGGTCTGCAGCTCATCTTAGAAAGTGGCCTGTTAAATTTACACTGCTGATGAAACCATCAACACTATGCAATCAGCTGATGGTTCAATTTCCATAGAGCATGTAGTTCAAACACTCCCTTCAAATGATCAGCTCAAAGCATGGCTGAACCTGAAATAGCTACAACATCATAAAATCTCAATTCAGAAGGCAAAGAGAAAATACTTAATATCTACAACGAAAGCCACTGCACATGCTCTATCCTTCAAGGTCAAAATCACACATTGGTAAATCTTACTTCAGCAAAGATTATGGCATCATACAGGTTTCTCGCCTGGGAGATAGGATGGAGAACCACCATCAACCTGGTTCTTTTTCTTGTTGAATATGCCGTTCAAGTTGGGCAGCAATGTCTTCTTCGAGACTGCCATCCCATCTACCTTTCGATTCCCTTCAGCTGTCTCCACTAGGTTTACATTTGGAGCTCTGGGTTTTGGTGGTGATGCTTCAGCAGGCATTTGCGTCTCAGCCAGTATACGAGAAGCGGCCTCGGCAGCCTTCTTCTGTTCCCTCTCCCGCCACCTTCTCAGCTCTCCTTCCACTGCTTTCTTTGCTGCCTCAGCCATCTCTGCCCTCTTCAGTGCCTCTTCAGTTGATAGCTCAATGTCCTCCATCTCCTTCCGAGCTGCCTCTAATCTCTTAATCGCCTCATTCTCACTAGCCCTCACAGCTTCCACCTGGGCCATGGCAGCAGCAACCTTCATCTCGGTCAATTTCTCAGACTCCTCCACCTTCCGGCTCAAAGACTCAAACTCCTCTTTTGAGATTATTATCTTGGCCCCAGACTCTGAAGTGGAGGCTCGAGCAGCATTTGCTTTCTCTGATAGATCCTTTATCTGGTCAAGTGCTCTTGCCTCTTCTGCTTTTGCTTCTTCTGCATCCTTTAAGGCAACCTGCAGTTTCTTCTCTGCTTGAGCTAAGGCTATTCGAGATGCTTCAGCTTCATTTCTTAGCTCCTCGGCAGTTCTCTTCATTGCTTCTGCTTCCTGTATTGCACTCTCAGATTCAACAGATAGCTGCTGAAGAGCTGACATCAGGTCATCAGATGCAGAGGTTGCTTTCAATTCTGCAGCTACGGCTCCCTCAAGCTCAGCTTTGCATTTCTGAAGCTTAGCGTGAAGGTTCCCAACCACAGACTCAGTTTCTGCATCCTTCTTTTTGAGCTCATCATGCTCTTTCTTCACTGCTTCCAGTTCCAGCTTCAGGGATTCCACCAAGCTCCTAAGGGAACATTCTTCTTCAACAATTTTTTGCAACACCTCCTTTGCACCATCAAGCTCCGTCCTTACAGTCATCACAGACTCTAAATCTGAAGAACGGGCATCTTCCAACTCCTTCTGGATGGCTCCGATCTCAGCAGTTGTCTCTGTCAGCTTCGCCTCAAGATTCATAAGAAGTTTGGGATCAACTCCTTTGTTAAAGATGCCAATTTCTTTTCAGTGTCTTTTAGTGCTTGTTTGTAAGACTGTCGTGCAGCATCTTTCTCAGAACGTATCTTTGATTCCTCCTGTTGGGCTTGCTCCGTAGCAAGTTTAACATGCATAAGCGACTCCTGTGCAGTTGCAATCTCCTTTGAGACTTGAGCAGCCTTCTCTGTGTTGACATCAGATGACTGCTTGGCCTCCACTTCCTGATGGAAGGCTCTGAGTTTGGCTTCCATGGATGACTCGAAATCCTTTTTGATTCTTCTAAGTTCCTGTTTTGCTGCATCAAGCTCTGTGAAGGCAACTGCATACTTTTCCCTTGTACTGTCCAAGTCCTGTTTCCAGGCACCATCCTTTCCAGTACTGTCACCAGAGCTCGCGTCTTCAAGTTCTTTTGTTTGACCCTTAGCAGCTTCTGTTGCTTTTAGTGCCAACTCCTTGGACTCATTTATGGTGTTGAGTTTATGGGTTAGATCCTCAATGGTTTTTTAGCGCCCTCTAACTCAGCTAGTGCTTGGACCCTAGTTGTCTCAGCATTTTTCAGCTGTTCCTTGTACTTGTTCAGCTCCTTCTGGGCCAGGTGTAGTTGTGTCTCCTTCGCCAATGCTCTCTATCACAAGAAATAAACAAATAAATAAAAGGTTGGAGGATAATTTTATGCAACAAAGTAGAATAATCTAAGTGCATATAATGGATGTGCAGGTAATTGGATCAATGGAACAAATTCAGGAGTAAAAAAATCCATACCAGTTAACTAACTTGAGAAATTTAAACCATGCAAAAGAGACTGTAAAGCATTCAGTGATACATAAATACAGGGCTAAAACTCAAGAAAATGGAAACAAAAATTCCATATTTATTCTCAAAAATATTATATTCTGAAATAGTGCAACATTTTAATCAAAATGGAAATTTTTATAATAATTTATCATGAATGTGTTTGATTCACTGTAGGTGAAGGTTCAAAATGCATTTCATCCTAATGTTTACAATTTGAGGTGTTTGTTTCAGCATTATTTGACTTCGTAATGCAAAGTCCAGTTTCTCAGTTCAGCAAAAATACCCAGCTTGAGTTCAGCCTAGGAAGTGGTTATGTTTCGTCAAGTGAACCAGGAATCTAGTACTACTTCAGACCATACCACTGACTCTTCCCATACAAATGGGCCATTTAAGCTATATCTAAAGATAGTTTACATGAAAGTCAACAATAATCTTAATGCCCAAGACTTTCATTTCCTTTGCACTGACTTCCTCCAAGCACAAGGCAGAATAATATTCTGAGAACAACACTTCCCACACTTATCTAGAAACATAACTCATGAGCATGCACACCCGCATGGGCGTGTTTGATGCTCTGTGATTTCTGGAAAGCCAAGTTAGTTAAACTAAACCGTTGACAGAGACATGAGTTTCATGATGGCACACCAATTGCCACAGTAAAGGCAGTTATACTTTGCAGCTCTTCCTCCAGTCATGAGATCTCAGATACATGTAAAATACAATGCAACTGAAGGTAAGTCAAAAGGCTTCATTATGCCATGTTGTAGCTTGGGTATATATTTCAAAATACACAATGGTTTGACTTTGCAAGGTGTAGAAGTGAATTCTTGTTACTCAAGAACTACTGTTTTATCTTTCCTTCTTTTCCCCTAAAGATTCACTGGAAAGATATGTTCTATTCTTTAATGTCTGGAAGTTATCTGGCTTTCAGGACTGCTCAATGATAACAATATGACAGCTTTAGTATGCATACAGTTAGATCTGTCACTTTCTCAAGAAAAGCAATTTGTCGAGGTACCTCTGCTGAGGGAGGCTTTGGCTTTCTCACAGTTGGTCTATCAGCTGAAAATGCTACCTCACCAAACAAGCTGACAGCAGCTTTGACTGATTCAAAAGGCGCCCTTGTGTCTATCTCTCCCACCTCAGCTTTGGATGAATCAGTAACATTTTGATGCGCTTTCACTCCCATGTTTCCCTTCTTATGCTATGAAAGCCAGAAAAAATGAATCAGAGAAAATGCCATTTTTTTGAACTACACAACTGACAGAAGTGATAGGTGAGTTAAATTGCATCATCAAAAAATAAAATAAAAAAAGGGCTAAAATGTCCAAATTTTTACACAATGGTACACTTCAGAAATAAGTAACAAAAGCTCTCATTGATATGATGCAGTTAAATTAAACAAACATTTTGATGACAAAATATTATATACAGCAGCAGAGCATAGAATTTTTTCCCTGGATAATTATGACAGAACAATGACTGAGATTTTCAATCCATATAGAGCTACAAACTAGCACATATGTCAAATTAGCATCTGAAGCAAGCAATGGTATATTCACATTGACAGAACAAAGCAAGTCAACTATCATTGAGGTTATAAGAGTTAATGTAAGAAATAATGACGATATATCATGCCTTTAATGCAATAGATTTTATTAAATGGTTAGCAATAGTATTAGAATATAAGTTTGTAAGGCATTTTGGCATGTGATGCAGGGGAAATTGTTTCAAGGTACTTTGACAAGAGATGCAGGGTTTATCTGGACATCAATACTATCTTACCCTGCATCTCTTGTCAAAGTACCTTGAAACAATTTCCCCTGCATCGCATGCCAAAATGCCTTTCCAAACTTATATTCTAATTAATGTGTAAACTCATCAAAGAAGGGTATCCCGCTATCGCTAATTGAAACCATACATCTCAGCAATAGGATGCAAAATTCTCAAAGAGCAATTAGCAAACCTGAGGTCATGCACATTACTAACCACACAGCAAAAGTTACAAGTTCTCCATTCTCTTAGTACAAGCTAAAATAAGAATATAAACTTAAGTATCTTATTTTTCAAAATTAAAAAAAAAAACAATTCGGGAACTTTCTAGATACACTTTATATACATCCCTGATACCTCCAAAATATGAAGAACATCAATTTTGTAGTCAGTTGATATTAACATTAACATGTAAGTATCATTATTCTCTATGAAACAATGACTAATGATAAGCTTGCAAAAGTTAATGCTACTGTATAAAACATGGACTGGATTATTTTGATAGCCTGGTGTACTGTATGGATGCTTCTTTATATGCATATACATATATACATATACATATACATATACACATATACATATACACATACACATATACATATACACATATACAGATCTACAGATATACATATATATACATATAGATATATGTATCTATGTGTATGTTTGTATGCATGTATGTAAATATAAAATACATGCATACCTAATTATACATACATATACATATCAGCACATATAAACATATATGTACATGTAAATATAATATACCATATACTATGTATCATATATGTTAAATAATATATGTTCCTTGACATGCTGCATCTGTATCCTATATGTGCCATTGCTTCATAAGCAATGAATAAGCTTTATAGATCTTTCTACTAGTGAACTTACATTTCACTCCACTTACTTCGATGACTTTCCTATTAGCATTTGAATATTGAGCATCCTAAACTAGTAAATATGGAAAATGTGGCATAGAACAAATTTTCCTAAGTTTAAATAATGAAACCACTTGAGTCTAGATGAGCCATTATGAACTGATCCTGAACAATGGAAAACAGGACTATGGTAATATCAACATCCATAAGCCTGAATCATCCAAAAAAAAATTGCATTTTCTAAGGGCCTGTTTGCTATTGCATTATCATGAAAATCATTCATGATGAAACCCTTTTGCTCCGTCAAATTGTTTGTAAACTCTTTAGAGCTTTTGGTAGCAAATATTTATTGCCTTAAGAACACATGAAAAGAAAAGGAAAGACAGGCAGAATTTTGTGAAAATGCACACTTCAACATCAATCTTCATAACCTTCACTGATTTGATGAGAATCAGAAATGCAAAAACAATGACACCAAACAGGAGTAGTTGATAATTAGCCCAACTGAAATGTTCTATTTCAACAACTATCAAATGTTGCAATGCCATGATATCACGTAGCTTGTGATATTACTCATGACGTAACACAAATATGTCTCACCTCACATTAAGAAAAAATAACAACAACAACAACAAAACCTTAACCTCAAACTAGTTGGGGTTGGCTATATAAATCCTTATTCTCCACTTGTGTCACCTCACATCAAGATATGGGCATCACACAGCCATTTCAAGAGGACTAAGGTATTCCCAAAAGAAAATACATCAAGATATCCCATATCATCAAGGACCATTGTCAACTTGAGAAATAACCATTAAAAGACAAGTTAAACTTTGGTGGAAATCCCAATAAGCCACCTCAGCATCACATCTCCTTTTCAGAAGTAATTTTTTTAGCTATCGATGCTCTGAGAACATGCTTGAATTACTACATGTCAACAAAGTTGGACAGATGTAAGTGTAAGATATGCATATAGAACTTACCTTGTGACAGAATGTAACAGAATATACGGCATGGCTCACATAAACCAATAACATGACACAAGAAACAACTGAAGTTTAAAATGAATTCTCACCAACTATTTCTGCTTCCATTACGTTAATAAGGTCGAAAGGCCAAGAGAAAAGTTATCCAGACAGGTTTGCAGTGATCAAATACTTGCACCATTTTGCTCATATTACAGCAACCTTTACATGAACCTTGACAGAAATTTTAAGAAAGATTCCCTACCTTTAGACCCTTCAAAAAATCATTGTCAGCACTGCATTTCAAATCTTTATGATAAAGGTTAACATAAACTTGTAATCTTTATGATGAATTCCAAATCTTGGTCATAATAGGGAGCTCGATCTCTTCATTTGGGTTGAGTAATGACACAAGCAACTCAAGTAAAGCCCGTGGCTTTTGATGTTGACTATAAACTTATGTCTTTGAAATATTACATGTGCAATTAGATTGCCTTGGGTTTGAAAAATTGCATATTGTTCTTGGCTACCCTATATAGGTTGATTAAAAAAAAATTCCAATAGATATTGACTATTCAAGGCCCAACTCTTGGCAAGTGTTTTTGAAATTAGTATTATAATCTGATTTGCTGATTCAACCACATCAGAAAAAAGAATACTCTTTTCCACCTTCACATCAGTTGTACAAAAATAACCACTAAATTTTTGCTGTCTTGCCACATATCTTTTTCTCAGTGGATGCTCTGAAAGAATATTCCACACACACCTGAACTTCTCTTGCCCTACTCATATGAAGACAAGAGACCCACAAAAACCACATCTTTCTCCTTGATATCACAGTCATCCTCTCCCACTAATTCCTGTGAAATCGCAAATATCCACCCAAAACCATCCAATGCATTCCAATATAATGTGTACTTTGCTCACATCATCGTCATCCATTACACTGATCTTTTATGTTGGATCCCTAAATCTGACTTATCTATTAATATAGTTTTCATATTTCCTGATGCTTGCCTTTTAATAGAAAACAGCAAAAATAATGTAATTTCATAAAATCCCATTAATAATTGACCGTAGGTCTCAAACATCAAAAAGAGACAACAGGTTTAGCAAGAGCAGCAACCCGTCACTGATGTACTCCTAAACATTCTAACAGAGTTTCTTACACGTGCACATTTCATTGTACAACATGAATACAATGAAATGATATTATTGAAATCTTTAAATTAACATTCATTTTGGGTAAAAAGAAATAGCTATGTGTTAGTCATATGAAATGCAACTGGATACGAATATGAATAGGATATCAAAAATAACCAGATTTAGTGTTAACAGATTGATGGAGGTCCAGTCCTTCTCTACTAGTTCTACATCAGTCCTACATCACAGATGCTTCCCATGGTGTCCAGCATCAAGATGCCAGCACACATTTTTGGTTGATCCCTTACTCTGAAGTTATTGATAGATAAGGGCCCATCAATTTTAAAAAAGAAAGGGTGCCAAATCTGAGAGTATAAGAAGCAGCCTAGAAATTATTTAAATCCGAATCCAGATTTGCTACACAAGAAGTGTGATAAAATCCCTAATATAGAAAGGAAAACCACAACCAATTCATATTTATCTTCTAAATTTATTTAGTTTAGAATTAGGTCTTTCTTCTTAGTCAAGGCATATTAGCCTATGAAAATGTTCTCTCCCTGGCATGAACTATGACTAAAGAGAAAGCATGTTTTAATTGAGGCTAACCACCCTTGAAGTGGTCTTTACAATGTCCGGATCCCCTCGAAGTAATCCAACTTCTTACCTTTTCTCCCTTTTCATCCTAATATTATTTTTAGATACGACTTAATTGGTATGAAAGCCTTTGATCTTCACCAATGGCAATATCTTCATGAGATCTTGAGAATCTGGTGCAAGGGAGAAAGGTTTGATAATGGTCATCGGCTCAAGAATTTGGCTAATACATACAATGATATATGATGTCTTAAGGAAAAATAGATACCTCAAGCTCATGAAGAAGTTATTGACAAGGGCTAAGTCAAGGTCCCTCCAACCTGTCCAAGCATCAAGCTCGCTTTGAATGACTTGCAACCACACTATGGGTTTGATCAAGGATTTCTTTGCAACTTGTTTTATTAGCAGCCTGAAGGAGGAGCTCAAGCACCCAGTTTGGGTCTTTCGCCTAAATTCAATGATAGCCCCTATCAATCTTGCTCATCTACAGAAGCAGCTAATTGCCTTACACCACCTTGCAAAGCCAAGTCATATTCAGCCAGCTACTTCTATGACACCAACTCTTAAGGAGACAAAATCGAAGATAAACATCTCACTCATCGATGAATCCAGTCAACAAAGATCAATAGATTGAAAATCAACAACCTAAATGTTCCATTATAAAAGATAAAAAATATGACACTTCAATCATTGAAGATTCATTAGCTTCCAATCCGATTGGCAATGGAGCTATGGAAGATGTGATTGCAAAAGATCTAATCAGCAATGAGATCCTGGAAGATGTGATTGTGAAGATCTGATAATTAGAAAACAAACGGAGGGAACATAAATCCATTCATGTAAGTCATAAATCTTGTTTGCTTAAACATGGTGGCTGGATCTCAGCAATACAAGGATCTGTTTCTGACTCCTTATACAAATCCATTAGCAGAAGCCATCTCTGATTTGCTTTGTATTGACAAGGGCAAAGGTCACGATCTATCACTGCAACAATTTAGCAGCTCGATCATCACCACACAAGAAGCAAAGATCCAAGTTAGTGGAGATGCATGAACTATGCCTCATCAAGTCAGTTGATTAAGGAAAATATTTATTACAGCTCAACCCTAAGGACAAAGCTAATTTAAAGGGCGGGGGAATTAAATGAATCCTAATCTTAAAAAAAAAAAACCTGCAACCAAGGTTTTAAATCTCATGGAACAAGGTAATTCTGATTTCTTAACGCAACACACCATCGTCCCGTCTTGTCCCGTCCCAACACTTAGGATAGAGGATGTTCCAAGACACCGACTAGAATGTTAGGACGACAGCGAGAGGTCCCATCATGACACTTGGGACAGCAACCTGTTCTAGCACCCTATAGCATGTCTTGCTAGGACCTGAACCCTACCTGCAGCCAATCAATATTTATTTTCTAAATTTATTCCGCTTATAATTAGATCTTTTCTTCCTAGCCAAGGCACATCAACCTATAAATATGTAAGCCCTAGGGCATGAACTATCAACGAAGAGATATTATGTCTTAATGAAGGCTAACGACTAACCACCCTCAAAGTGGTCTTAAGAAGGTCTGGATTGCACAAAGAAATCCATTTTCTTCCCTTCTCTCCCTTTTCATATTTTTATTATTTTAGATATGATGAGATCGGATCAAAATGATCAGAAGTTTCAGCATTTTGATGTGAATATACCAAATGGTGGAATCATGTACCTTAGATTGGAATTTCCAACTTAACCAAATGAAATTAGATCTAAATTGCATATTGCTAACAACAAGGTGGCCACAGCTTAGCAGCAACATATGTAATTTCTTTTCAAAGAAAAAGGGCCCATAGACAATGAGCTACATCATCAACGGTAGCAATCTCCCAAATATCCATAAACCTCCATACCATGGTAAAGGCGAGATGGTCCACTCACCAAGGACTTTACTAGCTTGACAAGCTAGCATCTTCAATAACTTATGTAGTTAAATGGGCTGAAAACAGGTTAAATTTCCAATAAATGCAGTTCCATATCCAATCAAGTTTGAATTTTGGATATAGGAAAACAAGTAGAAGATTTGTTCACCATCAAAGGTATTGAAGCACCTCAAAGGAAAAAAAAATCCTTCTTGATCTTTCTTTTGCATCAACTTCAAGCAAAGACTTGGAAGCATCAAAGTAAACCCAACAAGTCAGCAGATCCAATGTTCCGCATTCTCCTTGCAGCAGATAGATCAGCCAGTTCCATGAACATCAAAACAAGGGAGACAGAGAAGGCATGCTTGTTGTCTTACCAAGTAATATAATTCCAAAAACTAGGGGGACAGGAGGAGGGGGAGGGGGAGGCGGAGGGAGGGGGTTGCAAGTGTGCACTAGTAAGATAACTCATGCAGTCTGTTTTATGTCACATGGATCACATAGATGCAGGTCATGGCTCTTCCAGAAGAGGGAGCAGCATGTAAAACTTACTAAGTCCAGGCATTTCATGTAAAGCTCGGTATTGTTAAAAGCGCTAGGCACATCTAAGCGCAAAGGACTCTAAGAGTCTTAAGCATAAGTGCGAGGCAAAGGGATGCTGAAAGAAGTGAGGTGCATATTTTTAAAATAAATAAAATAATTTATATAAGCAAGACTTATAACACATAATAGAAAAAAATTTAAAAAAATTATAATAATAATATATTTAGCCTATTAGTACAATGGAAAGCTTTTTCTTTTTCAGTTGAAATTTGTAGTTTCTTAATGTTTTTTCTTCTCTTTCTCAGATGATAACATACTTTTTGACATTTTATCTCTGTCTTCCAATTTTTAACTTTTTATATAGTAAAAAAAAATAATACAAGAGATGGTACATCATAAAGTTAACATAGTCTAACAAAGATAAAACTCAACTCAACTCACTCATTTAAGCCTTTTCCCAACTACATGGGGTCGGCTACATGAATATGCTTCCTCCACTCTGCTTGATTTACCAGATTCATGTTTTAAGGGTTCTGATGGAGTTTTAAGCTGGCTACCTAACGCAACCCTCCTCCTTTACCCGGGCTTGAGACCGGCCTTAGCAGAGTCTAACAAAGATAATAGATTTAAAAAATATATTACAAATATAGCTTACGAAGAAAAATGTGTCTTTCTTGTATCTCAAATCAGATTAAAAGCATTTATTTTCTCACCTTATATATACCAAGATAAAGGCACCTCGCCTAAGGCATAATAATCACCGAACCCACCTTAAGGATGCCTCACGTCTAAAGCGTACCTTAAGATATTAGAAGAGCCTAACCCTTAGTGCCTTGTGCTTTGAGCCTTAGGCACACCTAAGGTGCACCTTTGAGAGCACTAGTAAAGCTTCTATCCATTATTCTTCTAGTTGCATCAAATGAAGTTAATATGTTTCATATGGAGACACAAAGACTATGAGAGGAAAATTTTAGGTAGTAAAATGATACTAAGGAAGATTGTGATGATGAAGAAACGACTCTTGCCAAAGAAGCAAAATGAATTAAAACTGGACTGCATCAATCAATTAGAAAGAATCCCATATTCTTATCCAGCAATACGAAGGAGTTCAAAAATTTGTCAACTTGCCTTAGCTATGGAGTTTAATGACCACTTGCCCATTTCAAGATAATCAATCTATATGTTTCAAGGATAGAAGATCCATTCTTAACATGAAGCGATCCTTAGCAACCACTGAGTTTTCACTTTGGTTTCAAAAGTTTTCATGTTTGTATTCATCCTTGCTCACCAAAAATGAAGAAAACACAAATCTGAGTGAAGTTAAAATACCAAATGCAAAGTTGAGCAATATGCTGGACAAACTTTGTTTCAGCATTATGAAGTAATGCAAGACACAATATGCAAGGAGAATGTCTACTTGGGTATTAAAGTGTTGTCCGAGAAGATATTAGTTTTATTTTCATTATATTTTTACTTATTTCAAGGGTCAATGTAAGATTCATAAAAATCCTCAAATTCATTGCTCATACTGAAAGTTAAAAGCCTCAAGTAGCATATGTATAGAAAATAGGTGACCATGAAGTTCCAGTTTTTGTCCTTCCTTGAGTCAACTTTGTTAAAAGAGGGTCCCTTTTTTGTACTTTAAATGCATTGCTTTCTCTCTGTTTTGGTATATTAAAGCATAGATCTATGTAGAATGATGAGTTTCACAGGATGTAAGTGCTCTTTTATATGTTACTCTCCTTTGTGGTTGACTCCACTTCTTTGCTTTTTTCTTTCCTTCGATACTGCATCTCTTTTCTTCTTCTTCTATTGCTACCTCAGCATGCATCAGTTGTAACAATTCCCAATGAATTTATATCGCAAAATTCAGATAATGGTCCGCATTTAACAATTCTTCAATGTTGCAAAAGCATATTTCACTTCCATGTACAGAAAAGTGTCTTTTTAGTTGACCAAATCATATTGCTGACAAGGCTATGGTAGGTAAACTCCTCGAGGTAAAATCAAACATCGCAACAACAGAAACACATCAACTCAACAAGAGTTTCCTAGACTATAATAGTATTTCTTATTAGCATAACTCATAAAGAGTTATGGCCTGACAACATAAACCAATGATCTTATACCACAGTCACTCACAAAGATTCAAACAGAATAGTCATCTCAGGTATCACGACATCATTGATCACAGAAACTTTCTCATTATTGAGAAAAAAAAAAAACAACTGACTGATAAGTATATTGATGCAGGCCATAAATACAGAGCTCTAAAACACCACAGTTACATTGAGGACCATCATCAACAAACAGAGATGTATGAAGAATAAGATACTTACAAAATACGCAGCAATAATAGCCTCAGTAGTTAATGATTAACAAATACCAGTTAAAATAAAATTTCATAGAAAAAAATACAGGATTTAATCAATATCAAGCGAAAATATGAGACAAAAAAATAATAAAAAACATATACACAACAAGCAAACATTTAAAAAAAAACTACTAATAATAGACTTAGCTAATATTCCATTTTAAACAAAATTATCGTCAGTAATTAGCACACAAAACAGACTAAACATTTAACAACTAGTAATACACACAGCAAAAATTACCCAACTTAAAAAAGTAAATTTCCAAGCTTCCTCAGATGACCATCCTTCAAAAAACTAACAAATTGCATGCATGAAATGGTGCCATGACTAATTAAACAAGCACAGATCATTTAAACAGTAGCAATCAACAAATTCCATAGCATGCATATCCAGCATAATCGCCGCGATTAAAAGTCAACAATCATGTATCATATGCGAAAATAAACAACTAGCAGCTAAAACATACGCACTTAGAAAAGACTCCAGAGAAGTACTAGAGAAAGTGGATTTTGACAGGGGAACGGCCGAGAAAGAGGTAAATTAGACTAGGGTTCAGGTCGAGGTTTGGGACCAGACCTGGGAGGAGAAAAGAATGTAAATGGAGAAGAGATCAAACCTCGGAGAGACGAGAAAGCGCCGGCGACGGCGAAGAGAAGAGACGGAGAGAGATCGGAAGGGGAGAGCTCCGTGCCGGCAATCGCCGGCGAAAGGGGGAAGGATCGAAAGCGACGGCAACGAGAGAGAGAGAGAGAGAGAGAGAGAGAGAGAGAGGCAGGGAAGGTGGGGAAAAAAAGAGAGGGGAAGTAAACCGCACCGAACGAGAGAGTGGTGAACTCCTACTTACCCAATCATTCCAAAGCTTAAAATTAGTATTTAATAATTAATATCACCTGCTACGCTGCGCAACAACGCATCTTCAATTGGTCTTATGTGGTGGAATGATTCTTTGATGATACTTTGATGGAAAGGGATGCAAGTGGGTCCGCTCAGATCCATGTCCAGCTTGAATCAGGCACCATCCAACTTGGCTTCCAGTGTGGGCTTAAATGGGTCCCATCTTGTATCAAGTTTTAAGGAGAGAAGTATTTGAGGGCAGTCCATCAATGGCATTTACATGGTGGTAGCAATCTTAAACTCATCAACCACCATGTCATCCTGAAAATTATAGCTAGGGTCCATCAATCCATGGAAGCTGCTGAATGTCACATCCATGCCATTATGAACCTAATAAGTAATATACTTTTTCACTATTATAAAATATCATTTTTTTAAAAAATATTTTTTTAATTTTTTAATTAAATTTTAATTTATTTATTCAATATCTTCAGCCTTTTATATTGTCTTCTTATACTTTTTAATTTTTTTTTATAATAACATTTACATACAGTCAAAAATATCGTTGAATAAATCTTATTGACATGCAATTCTTAATTAATAATCACGCGAACATGTCGATTTCTAGGCTTAAATAGTGAAATCTTCAAAACAAGCTGTAAACTAATTATGGTTTATTGGAAACAAGTTTATAGAATTCAAACCGATAACAGAAAGATGAATTGTTTTGAATTATTAAAATTTAGTCTGGATTAAACCACCTCTTGTCATTTTAAGGAACAGGTGTTTGGCTCTGAAATTGTTTACCCTCGCTTTGGTTCCTACATGCACCAACCTTTGGCTCCATTAGAAGTGGCTTGATCTATCCTTGCGCTGGGCTCTTGCCTAGGCGAGGAGGAAGGCAGAGATTGTAGATTATTTGTTTATTAAAAAAATTTGAACTAAACTACGTAATTAACTTCTATACTTAGTGAGTCATATCATTTTGAATCTTAAACTTTAAAAAATTATAAAAATAATCCTAAACTTTCTTTTTTATATCACTTTGATCTCTACCATTAAATATAAAAGACATCATTTATTTTTATCCTATGTGACAGCATACGTAGTAGTACACACTCAGCATCAAAGTGACAAAAAATAAATTTAAAATCCATAACTAACCTATTAATTAATTATTTAATTATTTAAAATAAAAAAATAAAAATAATCTTTTTTGTTCTGATTTATCTTAACCCATGAGTGCCCACGTATCCTTCCACCTGGGTTAGAGCAAATTAGGACGAAGAAAGATTATTTTATTTTCTTATATTTTATAAATAATTAAATAATTAATTAACAGGTTAGTTATGAATTTTAAATTTATTTTTATCATTTGGATGCCATATGTACTGCTACGTATATTGCCGCATAGGATAAAAATAAACGGCGCCTTTCCTATTTAACGATAGAAAATAAAGTCATACAAAACATAAAGTTTATGATTATTTTTATAATTTTTTAAAGTTCAAGAATTAAAGCAACACAACCCCCTTATTATAGGGTTAATTTTGTGGTTAGCCAAAAATGAGAGAGAGAGAGAGAGAGAGAGAGAGAGCACTTAACTATTTTAGGCAGCCTTGGCCTTGATGGCCAGTACAGGTCAGATGCTAGACCCAGTTGGACTCATGGTTGCATGCAGGTAAACACGCACGCAGCTTGCTGGGCGAGAATTAACTACAGGGCAAAAACTATTTAGGTTTTAAGCATAAAGCCATTAAATATAGTAACAACATAAGGAGGCTAGGGGTAAATTTTGGACTAGATGACAACTTCCCATTTGGTTTTTCTCACTATTATCCAGGTTCCAAATACAAGCACAATGAGCGGCTTTGTACTGTAGAATGCCTTGGAAATTTGAATACTACCATATATCCTATTTCAGGTATGAACAGCTATAATACTCAATTCAACTCAACTCATCTTAGCCTTTTTCTTGCAACTATATAAGGTTGGCTAGGCTGAATCTACTTCCTCATTCTAGTCTCCCATTCAGACCAAGTCAACATTCAAATTATAAATAGGTCCTACCACCCTAAAATGTCGTATAGTTTTACTAGATTCATCGCTTTTAAAGACATTTCTCGACAGCAGGTTTTATCCGCTAACAGTTCTAATAGCTATCTAATGCAATCTTCATCTTCTTTATCCGGACTTGGACCAGTTTGACGGGAGTTAATGCAGAACAACTGTCAATACACTTGGAAAAAAAGAGGCATTTATTAGGTACCATCCAGAAGACAAACTATGAATGGAAGATGACCACCATGTCTGAGATGAATACATGGTAGTCATCCAAATATATAGCTAGTGTATAAAGATGTCTCATAAAGGTCCCATTCCGAGCAAAATTCTTATCCAATTGGGTGTGCCATCAATTTCACATGTTTTAACAACCACCCTAAGCCACACTGTCTTGCTTGACCCACGATTGTTCTCTTCTCACATTTTGGAACTCACACCACCTCAAACACGCAAAAACCAGGAGGACAGTACAGCCAAGCTACCACCTCCTCCAGAAAAGCGTAAAATGTCTTAGGTTTTAGGTATGGAAGCAGGGCGACCTGTGTCCCCTAGTGCTAAAGCAAATTTTGTACTCTGATATTTCTGGGTTGACTCGTACTAGATTAGTATGATCAAGTACCAAAATAAAAAAAAAAGAACCAAAATCCATGCCCACTCTGAACAAAGTAGATGATTTGAAAATTAAAGGTCTTTGAAGTAGGGAAGCAACTCAGGTTCAAACACATGTTAAGGCTTGACTGCATCATAAATTAGTCAAGCCTAAGTTATGGTTGTTCCAACGTAGCGAGGAATCTCTCAGTTCAATGCATAACTTAGCTGAGATCAACGTAACTTGCTTGAGCTTGGCTCGAACTTGAGCACCTTGTTTGTTAAACGAGTTGAGCCTAAGAAGTTAATTTGTTACTTGGCTCATTTATCCTCTAAGTTGGAAGAGGTCTGCAAATGCTTCAATTCCATAGCCTTCTATCACAGCCATCAAGACTCACAAATCAGAGAGCTAGAAGAGGTTTATGCGGTGTCAGAAGTATAAAGCATCTCTTGTGCAGTGGAACATTTTTGAGGAGGAAATACATGATTGATAGGGGTAGAAGTGGATCAGATCATGGCCAAGACCAGTTTGAACTAGACCCAAATTGACTTCAGGTATAAGATTTGGACCAAAATTGAAGAAATCATTTAACATGTCTAATTTGAATTGGTTGGACCCAAATTGAAGCAATCTTGTGAATCAAATTAGGTTTTTTGGGTTTGATCAATCCACTCAAGAATCTGGTCCAAAATTAAAATCCATACTTAATGTATATGTTAGGAGAACTTTGGATTGACCTGATTGAGTTGTACCCATAACCATGTTGTTATTGTATGTCAAAATATTAACATGAGGAAATATTATATGACATAGCTTTGACCCCTCATCAACCAAATAAAGTGTCAACTGGATTGCTGTGATTAAGTTACTCACTATGAGGGGGGGAAAAATCGGAGAAAAAAATGACCATCTATGAACTAGTTGAGACAGAATTTGATGGATATTGATCCAACATGACAATGAATTATTACCCCTGCACATTTTGCGGAAAATACTAAGGTAGTGTTTGATAAAAAAATACTATCCCTGAATAAGTATACGTGATAGAGTTTATCCACGAGATATCCTTAGGGATATCTCCTAGTTATCCCATGGATCATATCAAATGCAAAAAGGTAAATCTTTGGGATAGCTTTTTCTTATCCCCTCTGATTGTATTTGATTGGAGGGATAGAAGAGGATATCCCTAAAAAAAATTGATTTAAATCCTAAACTACCCTTACAATTTCTAACACAACAATTGATTTGGACCGTTTAATTTTAGATCAAACGGTTCAGATCAATCCGGATCGAACGGTCCAAACAACACCTATATTTACATTATTTATTAACATAAAATTATTATAAAAATTATTATATTATAATAATGAAAATTTTATTATGTTAACGCATAATAATTATACCTGTTTCACATCTTTGAAATGATGCACTGAAAACGAAAAGAGAATTGTTCCTGAAGATTGTAATCAGTCTTTTGCTTTAACAACAGTCAACAATGTCCTCAGTACACCTACTCTGTGCAACAAGTATGCACAACCTCTTAATGCAAACTGATGTAAATGTTTAAAATCCGTGCACAATTAATCATTGTAATTGTCAGATGTGGCAGCATAATCTTTAAACATATCTCTTGAAGATCTAATAATCAAAAACAGAAATAACTGTTTAAAAAAAGGCAGAAGTTAAAGTAATTAGGCAACCATTAAAGTAACGTGAAATAGTGATAAGAAGCACATTGACTTAAAGCAAAAAAAATTGAAAGAACACCACTATAAAGTACATCCAAAAACTTCGACCAAAAATTGAGAGATCAAACAGATGAGGCTCAGATTGTCATCAAAAGTAACACGGTGATAATCAACAACTTCAAGAGAACAGAAGGAGAGGATACACACAAGAGGACCAACTCTCAGGGAACGCTGATAAGCAGGTTGCGGATCACCTTCCCATCCAACTCAACTGCCATTCCTTGCATGTAAAACTAGTATCAACACCTTTATATACTCCATCACCATTGCTTGGGGGCTCATGACAATCAGGGGGCTTTTCCTTTCACAGGCAACCAGGACAAAAATATGGCAGCTTTCACTGTCATCACGGGAAGCATACAAACACAGACTTGATGAAATAATAATGGTAAGTATTTTCTTCAATAGAGCTGAGGTGATCAGCTATTGACAAAGAACTACAAGAAAGGTCACACGAACAAGTAAGCACATCAGCATGGAACAAGAAGCACATGAGAGCATGACAACTACACTGGGCTCTGTGTGGTCCCTCAACTCCTTCAACCACCGCTCAACGTTCTCGAATGTAGCACGCCGAGTAACATCATAAAAATAAAATTGGTGATGGCACTTTTGAGATTTGGCAAAAAAGAGAAAATAAAAATAAAAATAAAATTGATTTGAATCTGTGTCCTCTTTCAAAGGTCATCATTTTTAGTGCCTCAGCAAACAAACTTGCAAAACTGAAGGGGCACGCTGCAACCTATGCTGCTCTCATAATGGAGGAACTAGATCCTGACCATCTTGGCTATATTGAGGTACTGAGAAACCTGCATGTCATAATTTCCAATAAATAAGTAAGTTGGCAAATTTGTTCAACAAACATGAGATCTAGCAGTTAAAACTTTGTTATACTTACCATTCTGAATCACTTTGACCAGATTTGGCAGCTTGAAACATTACTGCGAGGGATGGTGAGCTCACAGGGAAATGAAAAAATGGTCAGACGTAGTCAGAGCCTTGCAAGAACAATGATACCAAGGCGGTACAGAAACCCAATCAACAGAAGTGTCAGCAAGATGGCAGATTTCATTCATGAGAACTGGAAGAGGATATGGGTTCTTGCACTATGGCTCATACTGAACATTGTGTATTTATATGGAAATTTACCAGTATAAGAGGAGATAGGCATATGAAGTGATGGGCTATTGTGTCTGCGTAGCCAAGGGTGCAGCAGAGACCCTGAAACTGAACATGGCACTCATTCTCCTCCCTGTTTGTCGAAACACCCTTACAAGGCTCAGGCAACCACTCTTGGTTCAGTCATCCCATTTTGTTTTTTTTTCCCCTACAGCTCCTCGGTAGTAAGCACGGTGATGGCACGATACCTACACTTACAGGTATGGAACAGCGTCATAATATCATCATCAAGTACCATTGATAATGGAATTCCAAATAATGAAAGAAAGGTAGGTAGAGCATAGGTCAATATTGATAATGGAATAATAGGAACCATACCTGAAATAACATCATAACGTTGTTTCGCACAGTCAAAACATTACTGAAAGATGGCACAACGACATGGCTGCTGGCAATGAAATTCCATCTTTCGCAACCTGTGGTTAAGCAACCAAGCAAACAAACAACAAATAGAGAAAGTACACAATATCTTCCAAGCTCTAATCTGGAAAGCACACGACCAGATAAAGGTTTTTGATCAACAGTATTTGTCATTATAAAAAGCTGATTATAGAAAGTGCTAAAAATTATTCGAAAGTGAGAAAAGTTGTAAGATCTACTTTGATGAGATAAAAACAGAAATCATAGTTGATTCTGATGAGTTAATTTAATTTTTTTGTGTTGTTGAATATCATACACTACATAGCTGAAGTGGAATTGAAACTGAAGCTAATTTCTACAATAAAATGTCAGAATCAACAAGTGCAGCAGAAGTCTGATAATCCACAAGGTCATTGCTCCCAGAAAAAACAAAGCTAATCATCAGCTTCACTGTAAAAATCAATAGAAACGAATGAAGTAGGTTATCGGAAAGGGTGTCAAACATATGCTTCTGTCCCTCGTGGATTATCCTGCGAAGGATAGAATGATCATAAATTATCATATCAAGCATGAAATTACCAAAATAGTAAGGAATTTATAAGTTTCAGAATAAATCATACTTTTAGATGTAAATTGTTGCGACATTGCATTAGCAATATAATTCCTCTTATGTTCACCCCTCCTTGATTCATCTTGACCAATAGGGTTGAAACTTAATTGCTCACTATCATCTGAGGAGTCATCGATATTATTGGCATTGAAATACTTATCATTGCCTTGGGTTTGTCGAATAAAATTATGTATGATGTAGCAAGCCAAAATAATTTTTTTTTGAACTTCGAACTGGTAAGGCAGCGGCGATCGAAGAATCTTGAATCGTTTCTTCAGAATCCCAAAAGCCTTTTTCACACAATTACGGAGTTGTGCGTGCTGATGGTTGTATAGATCCTTATATTTCTCATAATTTCGCCGACCCGGTGCGGATGTATGAAAGGTACTAAGATGATATCTAGTACCCCAATATGGTGCCAAAAATCGATCTATATTCGTGTATCCTGAGTCGACCAAGTAATACTTTCCTGCATAAATTGACACTAAGCACGCATAATCAACAACATGTGAATTGTTATTGTTCCGGTAACGTGGTTATGATTTCAAAACTCTCATGTTCGCTGCTGATCCTTCCCATCCAACGCACACAAACATAAACATATAGTGAAAGATACAGCAGCCATTACATTCTGAGATATGGTATTCTTTTGATTGCGAAATCGAGGTTGATCCTCTTTCGGTAGTATGACCTCAATATGCATGCCATCTATGGCACCAATTGTATCCTACAGTCAAAATTTTTTTTTAGCAAAGCATATGAAATGTAGTTGATGGTACATGTCATGGTCAATGTTTGACCACTACCTTAAAGAATGGATAAAAAGTTTGATTTTCTCTTATCTTCGGATGAACCGATGAATCATTTGATGGAAGTTGAATGAACTCATCCTGCAAATGTAATACAACATCCATAACCTTATGAAAATACCTACTTATCGTCTCTCCCGAGTGCTGGTAGGTCTCTTGAATAATCTTATTCGATTGACCATGACCTAGACATGACAAAAAGATTGCTAGTTGTTCATCAAGTTCCACCGTCTTACCCGATTTTAGGGATCCCATGCCAACAACTTTGTCTTTAAAAATTTGAAACATCTCTGTGTTCATTCTCAGGTACCGGTAGCAATGATCAAAATGCCCATTCAAAATATCTCGAATAATGTTCGCACCGCTGAATTGTCGAGTATGGCATGGAACCCTTTGAGGACACCTCTTTGTCTGTTTTCATTAACTCTTCCAACGTTTCGATCATAATGTCATCATCAAGTAGCATTGACTCCAAAGTTCCAATTAAAGCAAATCGATGACTTGCCATATCAATTGCAAAAAACACCAGCTACATGACAATGAAATAAAAATATGTATTTATCATAGCACTACAAGCCCTGCAAATGTCACTAGCACAAGTATACTGACTGAAAATTAAAATATAGCACTACATGCCTTCCAAATGTCACTGGTACAAGCATACTGATTGAAAATTAAAACATAGCACTATATGCCTTTCAAATGTCACTGGCACAAGCATACTGATTGAAAATTAAAATATAGCACTACATGCCCTGCAAATGGTACTTTCAAAAGTTATTTAAACACATCCTAAAGCAAGCAAATGACATCATTACATATCCCGATAATGGATACACAACATGTCAATGAAAGTGAAAGTCCCAACAAGTTCAAAGGCCTCGATGATGACTCAAGTGGTAATTAACAAAACCTCTCAATTGATCTCCTTTTAACATCATGAATAAGTGAGGAGTGTCCATCGATTGACAAAAAATGTTAGACATCACTGAAAAGTCTTCAATTGATAAATTTAAAGTAAGAAGTTTCGTTACGCACTTGTCAATGTGACACGAAGCTTCAATTTCTGCCTTCTCAAGTTCAATAGCCAACATCTTCTTCTTCAATTCTAGAACTTGTTGTGAGAACTCCAAACGTTGTGAGGATTGCAGCCTCAACTCCTCTAATATTTCCACTTTGTCAACTCCTCCAACTCTTCTACGTCGCTGTGTGGGGGTAGTATCCTGATGTGGCCTCTTGCCTTGAGAGGATGCTGCACCATCAGAGGCCGAATCATTAGGATTAATAGAAGGGTTATTAGATTGATATTGTGGAGTTGGTGAAGGTCCAATATCATCAGAGTCTCCTCCTCCCTCTATATCTACATGAATCACATCATTGTCAATCACATTGTGTAAATTCGATTCATCAAAATAGCTACAGTCCGAATGAGTTAGTAGAGGAGGGGCACTAGTTCGTGAAATTGAAACGTCCGATGATTGGAGAGCTGAAATTGCTTGCTGAGGAGTGTAATTAATGCATATCGCAGCCCCTCCACCGGTGCAACTTGCTTTCCATACCATATGAGTATATCCTCATATGGTGCGAAAGGCTTGTTCCTACAGTGTATTAGTTCCTTATTAACCTATTATACACCCAAATATATAATTAGCTTTAGTATATTTTAAGTAAATGCAAATGTAAGAAATATGGAATGATTTGCTGAGATCACACTGTCCCACTGTTCATCAATATTAGCTAGGATTTGTCTCTCGAGGTCTCAACCCTAACCAGACAAAGTCGCCAAGTAATGATATTGGAGAAATAGTTTTCTCAAATTCTTCATTCTATTTTGCATGTTCTAAACACTATAAGTTGGTTTTAGCCTCCATATTAAACCATTCTAGAACTTGAAGGAGTGCAGGCTTGGTAAAAGTGTTCCGATTGTACCACCAATAAGAAACTCCTCCTTCAGCAATCTTAACAAGATTTTATCATCTTCATCGGTCCAATTAGTAACCCTAGCATGGGATGATCCAATTTCACTACTCTTCGAACTGCTAGCCATGGTTCTTCTTTTCTGGGCCTAACTATTCGATGAGATACATGAAAAGAAAAATAAGTCTAATGAAGGATTTTAACATGTTATGTTTGATTAGAAATAATGAAATAATTTAATTATAAAATGATAAAGGTAGCTTTAATTAGGGATAAATTAAGAAAATTAAGACTTAGATGGTTTGGACATGTTCAACATAAACATAGAGATACACCTATGTAAAAAAGTGACTTGATAAATGTAGAGAAAAAAAGAGATAGAGATAGATCGAAAATTATATAAGAGGAAGTGGTAAAGAAAGATTTAGAATTTTCAAGTCTTACAAAAAAATATAAGTAAGAATAGATTATTTGGTGGTCTCCTTTCAGGCCCATGCTGTGGTAGCAGCAAAAAATAGAATCAGTTACTAATATTGTAGTAATAGTAAAGGATGCTACGCACACCAGGGAATTTGTTTGTGTACAAAACCTGTATACCAAGTAAATGCATGAGGACATGGGATAAGGATCTCTCATGTGAAGAAAGTGTATGAGTGTGTGTTTCTTTCAGACGGTTGTATAGGTTTTATAGGGAGCAAGCAAGCCTCTAAAATGGGTAAATAAGGGTGGGTAACATAGAGAAGAAAATGCTGTTCTAATAAGATTGATCATGCAGATACAAAGGAGATTTTGAGAGTAAACAAGTGCTTTGGACTTGGTATGAATAGAGTTTGGCGGTATAAAGGACTTGTCCTTTACCCTTTGGTTGGCAAAGGACTAGGTCTTTTACCGTAGGTAATGGACTGAAGCCAGGATGGGTATGATGAATACGAGGAGAGGAGTGGCTCAAGTGTTGCTAAGATTGGCTAATGCAAGTCAAAGTGGAAGATCGATTGTGGAGGGTAAGTTTTGAGGAATGATAGAAACTGATGAAAAACTAGTGACGACCACTTGTCTTTAGGAGTCCTGGCATTCAGGGGTTAAGATGAAATTTTATTTTGTGCAAGTATCATAGTCATCAAGGTTTCTTATGCTCTAATTGTTGAAAATCTAGTGTATTTCAATATTCAAAAATCTTTTTGACTTGATAAGTCTGTTTATCTGATACGTTATTATCAATAGGTAGGGATAAGTCTTTTTGATTTATTGACTAGTCTTTTGACTTATACGTCTCTACGTACGTGATAAGTCTTTTATTTTTGTTTGACAACCGTTGGACGCTGATCGACTTTTGGACTGAATCGTCATTCCCGTTGGATTGATTCGCCACTCTCGACTTCCTTATAAATATTGGAAGCAATGCTGTTGTTTAATTGAGTTCAAATTCAAAACTTTATGCTTTCTATTCCATCCTTATCCAGAGATTCATTCCTTATCCTTATCCAGTCCAGATTGCTTCCCTTCTTATCCAGAGAAAAGGAAATCATCTCGGTTGTTCATCCTCTTCTGACATTGGTGTGTGCACGTTTGTTAGAAGACTTGCCATTGTATCCTGGAGGGTAGTTGTGCTCTGATCTTCTGCACCGAGATATTATCTCCGAGAGGCATGAATCTACTCTTAAGGACAGTGCCCTGCACGCCACAGCAACTTCTCAAATAGATAAAATCTTCCCGGGTACTATCTTTTCCTCAAACATATCCAACAATCTTAAGAGTAGATTATGGTTGCTGCTACTAAGTCCTTTCCCGATATATCTGGTTTCCATTATAAATGTTGGCAAGAGAAATATTTTCAATATTAGATGTTTATAATATAGCTTATGTTTTGACTGATCCTAAACCTAAAAAAGAGGATGACCTTCTAAATTGGGAAAAGATAACGTATGCTTTTTATTGCATTTAATCATGATGGATAAGATATTGTTGCATTTAATCATGGTGGATAAGTCTCAGTTTTTAAACCTGAGGTCTTCGGTTTGAGACTTAAAAAAAAAAATTGAGACTTAAAAAAAAATGTGCCGTGATTTTTTTTCCTTTCAAAAATGTGCCATGATTTCGCATTTTCCTTTCCTTTCTCTCGTGCGATAAGGTTAGAGGGCATGCATCTTTCTTCCTGTTCTTCTTTCTTCTGTCTTTCTCACTGAGAAAAGAGATTGGGGAGATGACGCGCGATGAGCGCGATAAAGATGGGGTTTTGGCTTACGGGATGAAGCATCAAAACCGAGAAGAAGACGTGCTGGTGACCATACAAGAATTAAAAAAAAAATTGATGACTTCCTCCTGACTTTATGTTGATAGTATATATATATCTTTTTATTTGTATTAATTGATTATTGAATGTGATAGCTCATGATTTATGTGAAAAAATAAATCATCAGGCACCAATATTATTAAATTATATCAATTAATGTTCACCAAAGTGATTTAATTAATTAAATTTTAATAATAATAAAGTTGGTGTTTAGAGAGATAAACAATGGTGTCTTATAATCTAAATATGCTCAAATTATTGGTAGTCTTATGTATTTGATGAACTGCACTCGACCTGACATTGCTTATGCTGTAGGAAGACTAAGCAGATATACCCAATGTCCTAACAAGGATCATTGGATTGCATTAGAAAGAGTGCTTAGATATTTGAAAGGAACCATGAACTATGGTTTAATGTATTGTGGGACTCCTACAGTATTAGAAGGGTATTGTGATGCTACCTGGATTTCAGACTCTGATGAGATGAAATCTACTAGTGGATATGTGTTTACCCTTAGAGGAGGAGCAGTGTCATGGAAATCATCTAAGCAAACATGTATAGCTCGGTCTACAATGGAATCCAAGTTTATTGCCTTGGAGAAGGCTGGGACTGAGGCCGAATGGCTCAGGAATCTTTTGGTAGATCTTCCCATTTGTATGAGACCAGCTCCATCTGTGTCTATACATTATGATTGTCAGGCTGCCATAGCTAAAGCTAAAAACTAAAATTTATAATGGGAAGAGTAGACATATACGTCTAAGACATAATATTGTGAGGCAGCTTATTAATGATGGAGTAATATCCTTGGATTATGTAAGGTAGAGTTGAATTTGGCCGATCCTCTGACTAAGCCTCTAAGCAAAAAGCTTGTGAGCAATACATCGAGGGAAATGGGATTATACCCAGATCAAAAGTTGAAGTGATGGTAACCCAACCTTCATGAACGGAGATTCCGGGAAGAAGGTTCATATGGAAAAATAATTCACTGGACAACTTGGAGTATACTATCATAATTATTTATATTGTGAAATCCCTTTCTATGGTGTGAGATAGTATTATGCAGTGTTTAGGTTGAAATAATATGTTAAGTTCTTAATGGATGTCATAGCCTAATTTGGATGGTATACAAAACTGCAGTGTATACTTGATGACAATCCACCTATATAAGTATGGAGGTGGTGGCCGCTTCCTATGAGACTTGGGTAGGATCTCTAGAGTACTCATGAATATCCAGGTAGACGCATGGTCGAAACGTGTCAACCCGCTTGAACAACCAAAATCTGAGAGATGGAATGTGAGTTATAAGTCAATGATCCAATAAAAGAAGGATTGGTTCATAGAAACTTAGTTTCACCAACCTTTTATGGATTACACTTATTTTCTCTATGCCTGGTTCATAGTCACATAGACACCATGGCTTATGCATTACATTCTTAAAGTTCCTTCAAAGTCTGTCTTGTCTTCTTTTTGTATATTGAAATAGTGGGGGATTGTTGGAAATCTAGTTGTAGGAGAAATAGTCTTCGAGGCATGCATATTTTTAAAAATTGATAACTATTATCATTGCGAAATTAAAAGATTACATATTAATCTATCTAATATGCATTAAGATCATATCTTTGCCTATATATTTAGGGTCATTTGATCTAAAATATGCATATAAAAATATCAAGATCATATCTTGATCTTCAAGATGACTAGTCACACTATTATCTTGAAGCCTGCCTTAAGATCTAGGGATCAAATTACTTACCTTAAGAACAGTAGGTAAATCCTTATTGCTCTGCAGCCATTCAATCGTTCGGCCTCTAGTATCGTCCACGCGAAGCCCCGAATAATCAGATTTTCGGAAGTGCTAGCTCACGGAAAAATAGCTTTGCTGATCTTGAATCCTCTCACTTGAATCTTCCTCCAAGATCCACCAGGCTTCCGCTAACACCAGAATCACCAAGATTTTCTATTCTAACATTTTAGAATTACAATCCACGAAAATTTAGAATTACAATCCACGAGAAATCGTGTATCGTTGTTCTATTTTTGTTCTATGTTCTCTGGTGAGGGAATGCCCTCTATTTATAGTCTAGATTTAGCCTTGACATTTAATTCTGACATTTAATAATCTGTCGTTTGGCAAAAGCGAAGAGACGCCAAAGGCGCGGCGCTTGGTTTAATTCCGATGTTCGAAGAAAACCAAGGAGTCGCGGCGTTTGGTTTAGTTCCATCGTTCGAAAAAAATCAAAGAGACGAGGGATAAATCCGACGTTCGGTAAATAAATGTCATGCATTAAATTCTATCTCATGAGATGAGATTTTAGCCATCTCATCATATGAGATCCATATTCGAGAGGTTTGGATTCTGATCTGAATTTATTTGAGTTAACCCACATAGATCATGGTCCAAGCCCGAATCAAATTTGGCTAGTCCTGAATCTATTTAAATTCAAATCAAGTCTAATTTCAAATCAATATTTGAAATTGACTTGTCCTTCTAATAGACTTAAACCAAATTAAATTTTATTCAATTATACTTAACCCAATTGAGATAATTCAATCAATCAAATTGATTAATTAAATCATATACGATTCTTAATCGTTGATCAGCAAATAGATCATCCTAGGAAACTTCTATGCGTGTGACTCTCTAGGTTCGAACCTAAGCCGGTAGCATAGAAACAACTTTCTATACTAATCGATGTGCCCATCTAGCAATGGAACCCGACGTCCGGATAGGTCGAAGAGTTGCCGAGCAAACTCCAAGAACCCTAAGAAACAGTTACCGTATAATTCATCCTCTTGACCACAAATGCTAAGGATGGCTTGAGAGCCTGTCAACTCTAAATAGCAAATCCATAAAGTGATTTCAACTTTAGTGATCATGTGACTTTCACATGAAGTGCCTTGGCCAAGGTCTTGCTAAATTGAAACACAAGCATTTCTCCTTTTAATGGGATAGGTCAAATTCCATCTTGATCCACAACTGACTACCACAAGTACTTGACTGCACCCAGTAACCTTTCGTAGCTGGATTAGAAATCCAGGTGGTCCGGCACCTAAGTACAATGAGTTGCTTGTAAGCCACTGGTTGTGATCTTCAGGTCTGAAGGATACTTATACCTATATCTTCTCGGATTAACTCTTGACAGTAGAGTATCCAGAAATGAGTCACGTTCGGTGAAATGTACTCCTACACTTTCACCTGTATGTCATACCAGTGTCTCTACACTCCTTGGTTAAGAGGATAACCAACAAATATGATATACAACGTCCTATAATTGATAGTACTATGGCCCTGTCATAGTATATCATTTGGTCGCGAACTCTTTTAAGGACCTTCTAAGATAAATCCTCATTTATCGTGAGGAAGATCCTAAGGGCTTCATTACTTTCAGGAGTATTAAGAAGATGTTCTTGTAATGAATAAACTGCCAAATAACTTTTATTAATATATTAATTTATATATAATTTACATCAGTACAATCATCAAATGATTGGCTTTAGGATACAATTCCCAACAAACTCCCACTTAGCCTAAAGCCACTCATTACAGTATCTAATACCCATCTTCAACTTATAGTTGTCAAACTCCTTGATGCTGAGTGCTTTAGTAAATGGGTTAGCTAGGTTTTCCTTTCCATCAATCTTCTGAAGATTTATGTCACCTCAGTCTACTATCTCTCGAATAAGATGAAACCGGCGCAGTATGTGCTTGGTGCGCTGATGTGCTCGTGGTTCCTTTGCTTGAGCTATGGCACCAGTACTGTCACTGTATAACAGGACTGGTTCATCTATGGAAGGTGTCACTCCAAGATCGAAGATGAACTTTCATAGCCACACAGCTTCTTTCGCAGCATCTGATGCAGCGATGTACTCTACCTCGCACACCGAATCTGCCACTGTATGTTGCTTGGAACTTTTCCAGCAAATAGCTCCACCATTTAGGATAAACACGAAACCTGATACACTTTTGCTATCATCATGATCTGATTAAAAACTGGAATCAGTATATCCAACAAGTTTCAAATCAGACTCTCCATAGACTAACCACTGGTCCTTAGTATTTCTCAAATACTTAAGGATTGTCTTAACAACTTGCCAGTGTTTTTCTCCTGGATCAGATTGGTATCTACTCACTACTCCTAATGAGTATGCCACATCTGGTCTTGTACATGTCATGGTGTACATAATCGATCCTACTGCCGAAGCATATGGAATTCGACTCATACGTTCTCTTTCATTAGGAGTTGTCGGACAATCCTTCTTAGAAAGATGAATTCCATGGCCTATCGGAAGATAGCCTTTCTTGGAATTCTCCATGCTAAACCTCTTTAGCACTGTGTCAATGTACGTAGATTGGGATAAACCTAGCATCCTCTTAGATCTATCCCTATAGATCTTCATCCCTAGGATGTATGATGCTTCTCCCAGATCTTTCATGGAGAATTGTGATGATAACCATGTCTTTATTCCTTGTAATGCAGGGATATCATTCCCGATTAAGAGAATATCATCCACATATAATACAAGAAATACAATAACAGAATCGTTAGCCCATTTATAAATGCAAGATTCTTCTTTATTCTTAATAAAGCCATAAGATTTGATCACTTTATCAAATCGTATGTTCCAACTCCTTGATGCTTGCTTAAGTCCATAAATAGACTTCTGTAGCCTGCACACTTTAGACTCGTCTTCAGATATAAAACCTTCAGGCTGTATCATATATACATGTTCTTCTAAATCACCATTTAGAAAAGCAGTTTTAACATCCATCTGCCAAATCTCATAATCGAAGGGTGCTGCTATAGCTAGCATAATCCGAATGGATTTCAGCATTGCCACAGGAGAAAACGTTTCGTCATAGTCAATACCATAATGTTGACGATACCCCTTGGCAATCAGACGTGCTTTATAGGTCTCTACCTTTCCGTCTGCGCCTCTTTTCCTTTTGAAAACCCATTTACACCCTATGGGTTTTATCCCTTCGGATGGGTTAACTAATGTCCATACATTATTGTCCTTCATGGAATCAAGTTCGGATTTCATAGCATCAAGCCATTTATTAGAGTCAGTCCTTTGCATAGCATCCATATAGGTGATCGGATCCTCATTGTTTTCATCGAGTTCAACAGGATCATCATTCTGGATCAAGAAACCCAAGTATCTGTCAGGTTGATGTGGTACTCTACCAGATCGCCTTAATGGTGCATCTAAAATGGGTTTTGAATTTGATCTAATCAACTCAGATTCTAGGGGTTCACTGGTTTGTGTTGTTCCTTCTACTTGATGAACTTCCTCAAGTTCAACATTAGAGCTATTTGTTCCTTCACTAAGGAACTCCTTTTCAAGAAAAACTGCTCTATTACTAATGAACAACTTTTGTTCTTCAGTATTGTAGAAGTAATATCCTTTTGTTTCTTTTGGATAGCCGATGAAAAAATATTTGTCAGATTTGGGTTCAAGTTTGTCTGATTTTGCACGTTTCACATAAGCCGGATACCCCCAGACTCTCAGATAGGTAATAACCAGTTTATGTCCATACCACATCTCATGTGGAGTTTTAGAAACAGACTTACTTGGAACCTTATTAAGAATATGACAAGCTGATTCTAATGCGTATCCCCAAAATGATATTAGCAAGCTTGCAAAACCCATCATGGACTGAACCATGTCTAACAGAGTTCGATTCCTTCTTTCCGACACACCGTTATGTTGCGGTGTTCCAGGAGAAGTCCATTGGGAGAGAATCCCATTCTCCTTTAATTATGTCACAAATTTATTGGAAAGGTATTCGCCTCCTCGATCTGATCGAAGGGTCTTAATACATTTTCCTGTTTGTTTTTCTACTTCTTTATGATATAGTTTGAACATTTCAAATGATTCAGATTTATGTCGCATAAGATAGACATAACCGAACCTAGAAAGGTCATCTGTAAATGTAATGAAGTAGTAGTATCCACCTTTGGCACAAGTGCTCATTGGTCCACATACATCAGTATGTACTAGACCCAATAGCTCTTTGGCTCTTTCACCTTTTCCAGTAAAAGATGACTTGGTCATTTTACCAAGAAGACATGATTCACAGGTAGTTAATGATTCACAATCATTAACTCGAAGGATGTCCTCCTGAGTTAACCTGTTTAATATGTTCTTGTTGATATGACCCAGCCGATGGTGCCAAAGATAAATATCTGTGACATCAGTTGTTCTAGGGCGCTTACTTGATTGGTACACTACATTCACAGGCTGTGATAATATATAAATGCCATTAGATAAATGCTTGGTCATTACAGTGACTCCATTCATAATGATATTCAAAGTAACATCCTTTATTGAAATTTCATAATTATTTTTGGCCAGAAGGCCTATAGAAATTACGTTCAATAAGAAAGTTGGTAAAAATGATAATCATTTAGTATAATGACATTTCTATTGAAAACTATTTCAAGAACTCCTAATGCCAGTACTGGAACTAATCTTCCATCACCAACATTTAGGAATCTTTCATTGTCCTCAAATCTTCTGGTGACCTGTAGTCCCTGCAATGAATTGCAAATGTTAAAAGGACTCCCGGTATCCAATACCCATGTCTGATTATCATATATAGAAAAATCACAAGGTATTATCATATAAATACCTTGTTGAGCAACATCTTGCTCCTTTTTCTTCTTTGGCCTGTTTGGATCAAGTGTGGCAATGTAAAGAGGACAGTTCCTCTTCCAGTGCCCTTGCATCTTGCAGTGAAAGCATTCAGCTTGACTTTTATCAACTTTCTTCTTCTGCATCTGACCCCTTATAGATGTCCTAGCATGTTGCACCCTTTTATTATTCTTTTTCTTCTTCCCTTTCCCAAAGGGTTTACGCCCTACCTTAGATCTTTCAATCACATTAACCAAACCCTTAGAGAGCTGGTTATCCTTCTCAAAGTTCTATAACAACCCCAACAAACCGTGGTAGTTGACTGCAGGCTTTGTCATTCGAAAATGAGTAAGGAAAGGTCGGAAGGATGGAGGCAAGGAATTCAGGATTGCATCTTTTCCCAACTGCTCATGTAAGGGAAAGCCGAGCTTGCTTAGAAGTTCTATCTTCTCGATCATGTACAATACATGATCAGTGACAGGAGATCCATCTCTCATTCGAGCATTGAAAATAGCACAACTAGTCTTGTGCCTTTCAACATCGTCGGGTGTGCCGAAAGATTTATTCAACGCTTGAATGATTTCTTCTGGCTGAGCATTCTCGAACCGGCGACCAAATTCATCGTTCATTGCTGCTAACATGATACAACGCACGCTAGTTCTATCATTGAGCCACTTCTGATAAGTGTCTCTCTTAGAACTTTGGGTGTTTGCATCAGGTATCTTTGGTGCAGGATTATTCAGAATATATAGAATCCTCTCATGCTCAAGGACGATCTTAAGTTTTCTGAACTAGCTATTGAAATTGGAACCATTCAATTTGTCACTATCCAATAGGGACCTTAATGATAAATTAGTGGCCATGTTCTGCATAAGGAAAAACTAAAGTTTATTAATATATAAATTGATTCAGTCTAAAGACTTGGACTTTAATCTAAAGATTCTCCACTATTTTGTTCAAATTGGCAGCCTCTACACCCTAATTCGAAGAATTATTCTTAATTCTTTAGTGGACACTAAGATCTACATAAACTACATACAGGCCCAAGTGAAGCTTGGCTAACCCATATGCATCTAAGAGTAGGTTCAAAATCAATTATTTCCCTAAACAATTCTTAGTGTTCAGTTTTGCCCCATGTACCTCTTCAACAGGCATGAAGTGCCTCCACTGAAAGTTCTGGTTAGGTCCAACCATTAAATAATATAATCAGTGTAACCTATCAATAGACAACCAAGCCCGAGTGAAGCTCGGCTCACCTGACTGTTTATTTAATAGTTATGCTGACTTATCATATAATGAATGATAATTCCGATGGTTGACAAGCACCAGGCATGGAGTGCCTCCAATGATTATCAAGACATCGGACTCATTATTATCTACCTTAATGGGAGGCTATGATCTAGTTATCATATAACTATTTCATTTTAAGGACCTAATAATTTTAGATGATTTTAATAATATGAAGATAAATTGACTAATCAAGTTCTCCCATTGAATCTATGAAATCGGTAGAATGAAACAAGATTAAGTCAGGTTAAGTGGCACCTAAATCAGTCATACTGATATCCTTACAGGCATGGGTCAACCCGAATCAGGTAAATAATCTGAATCATAAATGGTTCACCATAATGACCAGGTGAGAGAGATCGATGGGAGGGATATGCCATTAACTCGTTAAAGACGCATCAATACGAGTAGCTCCCAATTAAAAACCATTCGATCGTTGATCCTAGAGCAACTTGCCATCCCACCTTGACATCATATGGTTAACCAATTCTGATTTGACCATCTAATAGATTCATGCTCAACCACGAAGCCTAATCTACTTCCATTTGGTTTAATCAAAGAGAAGGACTTGATCAACTACAACTATTGTTTGATTTAGAGCATTCTTAACCTAATCTAATTAGATTTGAACAAATACTCTTTTAGTCCAGTTGATTTAAACCTTAGAGTCTAACCCTTTATGGACCCGATTTAGCTAACCCAAATGATTAAATATATGACATGTTAACATGAAATATATTTAATCAAGCATAATGTTACTACTCATAATTCCTATATTTAGATCATATCTAAAAAAAAATTATGAACTAATATTTGACATTCAAATAAAACTCTCATAAATATTTGTATATTTTATAACATAGACATCATGCCATCATATATCATATCTATGTTTTTATACTAAACATGCAAATATTATGGTTTTATACAACATCAATATGTATCAAATATAAAATATCTTTTGAGAGTGTGTGTAATCTATGTTTTGATGCCAAAGCACAACTTATATTTTTTTAAACAAAGCATCAACGATAAAATAATCGCACGACAATATGTCACATAATACCTCATTGAATGGGTAATTCAGATTTTCAATCCACCTGTGACCATATGGCCTTGTGATAAGTTTTAGCCATAATTACACAATTAATGAGAATATTAATTTACATGCAATAAATTAGATCATTAACGAAACCATGGCTCTGATACCATTGGTAGGGAGAAATAGTCTCCGAGGCATGCATATTTTTAAAAATTGATAACTATTATCATTGCAGAAATTAAAAGATTACATATTAATCTATCTAATATGCATCAAGATCATATCTTTGCCTATATATTCAGGGTCATTTGATCTAAAATATGCATATAAAAATATCAAGATCATATCTTGATCTTCAAGATGACTAGTCACACTATTATCTTGAAGCCTGCCTTAAGATCTAGGGATCAAATCACTTACCTTAAGAACAGTAGGTAAATCCTTATTGCTCTGCAGCCGTTTAATCGTCCAGCCTCTAGTATCGTCCACGCGAAGCCCCGAATGATCAGATTTTTGAGAGTGCTAGCTCGTGGAAAAATAGCTTTGCTGATCTTGAATCCTCTCACTTGAATCTTCCTCCAAGATCCACCAGGCTTCCGCTAACACTAGAATCACCAGGATTTTCTATTCTAACATTTTAGAATTACAATCCATGATAATTTAGAATTACAATCCACGACAAATCGTGTATTATTGTTCTATTTTTTGTTCTGTGTTCTCTGGTGAGGGAATGCCCTCTATTTATAGTCTAGATTTAGCCTTGACATTTAATTCTGACATTTAAGAATCCGTCATTTGGCAAAAGCGAAGAGACGCCGAAGGCGCGGCGCTTGGTTTAATTCTGATGTTCAGAGAAAACCAAGGAGTCGCGGCATTTGGTTTAGTTCCGTTGTTCGGAGAAAACCAAAGAGACGAGGGATAAATCCGACGTTCGGTAAATAAATGTCATGCATTAAATTCTATCTCATGAGATGAGATTTTAGCCATCTCATCATATGAGATCCATATTCGAGAGGTTTGGATTCTGATCTGAATTTATTTGACTTAACCCACATAGATCATGGTCCAAGCCCAAATCAAATTTGGCTAGTCCTGAATCTATTTAAATTCAAATCAAGTCTAATTTCAAATCAATATTTAAAATTGACTTGTCCTTCTAATAGACTTAAACCAAATTAAATCTTATTCAATTGTACTTAACCCAATTGAGATAATTCAATCAATCAAATTGATTAATTAAATCATATACGATTCTCAATCATTGATCAGCAAATAGATCATCCTAGGCAACTTCTATGCGTGTGACTCTCTAGGTTCGAACCTAAGCCGGTAGCATAGAAACAACTTTCTATACTAATCGATGTGCCCATCTAGCAATGGAACCCGATGTCCGGATAGGTCGAAGAGTTGCCGAGCAAACTCCAAGAACCCTAAGAAACAGTTACCGTATAATTCATCCTCTTGACCATAAATGCTAAGGATGGCTTGAGAGCCTGTCAACTCTAAATAGCAAATCCATAAAGTGATTTCAACTTTAGTGATCATGTGACTTTCACATGAAGTGCTTTGGCCAAGGTCTTGCTAAATTGAAACACAAGCATTTCTCCTTTTAATGGGATAGGTCAAATTCCATCTTGATCCACAACTGACTACCACAAGTACTTGACTACACCCAGTAACCTTTCGTAGCTGGATTAGAAATTCAGGTGGTCCGGCACCTAAGTACAATGAGTTGCTTGTAAGCCACTGGTTGTGATCTTCAGGTCTGAAGGATACTTATACCTATATCTTCTCGGATTAACTCTTGACAGTAGAGTATCCAGAAATGAGTCACGTTCGGTGAAATGTACTCCTACACTTTCACCTGTATGTCATACCAGTGTCTCTACACTCCTTGGTTAAGAGGATAACCAATAAATATGATATACAACGTCCTATAATTGATAGTACTATGGCCCTGTCATAGTATATCATTTGGTCGCGAACTCTTTTAAGGACCTTCTAAGATAAATCCTCCTTTATCGTGAGGAAGATCCTAAGGGCTTCATTACTTTCAGGAGTATTAAAAAGATATTCTTGTAATAAATAAATTGCCAAATAACTTTTATTAATATATCAATTTATATACAATTTACATCAGCATAATCATCAAATGATTGGCTTTAGGATACAATTCCCAACACTAGTGTATTTCAATATTCAAAAACCTTTTTGACTTGATAAGTCTGTTTTATCTGATACGTTGTTATCAATAGGTAGGGATAAGTCTTTTTAATTTGTTGACTAGTCTTTTGACTTATACGTCTCTACGTACGTGATAAGTCTTTTATTTTTGTTTGACAACCGTTGGACGCTGATCGACCTTTGGACTGAATCGTCATTCCCGTTGGATTGATTCGTCACTCTCGACTTCCTTATAAATATTTGAAGCAATGCCGTTGTTTAATTGAGTTCAAATTCAAAACTTTATGCTTTCTATTCCATCCTTATCCAGAGATTCATTCCTTATCCTTATCCAGTTCAGATTGCTTCCGTTCTTATCCAGAGAGAAGGAAATCATCTCGGTTGTTCATCCTCTTCTGACATTGGTGTGTGCACGCTTGTTAGAAGACTTGCCGTTGTATCTGGAGGGTAGTCGTGCTCTGATCTTCTGCACCGAGATATTATCTCCGAGAGGCACGAATGTACTCTTAAGGACAGTGCCCTGCATGCCACAGCAACTTCTCAAATAGATAAGATCTTCCCGGGTACTATCTTTTCCTCAAACATATCCAACACTAGGATCTGATTTTAAAATCCTTAGAAGATTTCCCATAATCTGTTCTGTTTGGTAAACCATTTTCCTTATTCTTCTTTATTTGCATATTTTGATTGAAGATCCTATATGAAGCATGATCTGAATTAAGCTTCTTCTTGTTTACTATGAATATCGATGGAAGTAGAGATAAATTGAATCGGTGCAAAAATACTTCCATCAAGAAAGTCCATTTTATCAAGTCTCGCTATATCCACCATTTGTTAGAAAAATATTTATTGCTACAAAATTCCCTACACTTAAGAGATGTAGAAATTTGGTGGAACTACGAGAGTTCTTCAAGAGAGTGCAGCCATTAGTAGGCTATGATACAAGGAGAAAATTTCAAAAAATAATTTAATTTCATTGATAATATTTTTGTGATACAATGCATCACATGTTTATAATTTATAATATGTACAAAAGAAGAAACTTTGATAACAAGATCATTATTATGGCTTTTGTAAAAATTTAAACTATGATTATAAACTGAAAATTTTCCTTCAATTAAATTCTCAAATCTTGATCTAAATTCTCATGGATCACTTGAGAGAGTTAAAATCCATAGAATTTGATTAATTTAGTTTTCTTATCAGCCATTTAAATTCTCAAAGCATTTCTCAGGCTAAATTTAAGCTCGTTGACAAGCCCACTGGGTGCTCCTCATCCAACCTAGTGCAAGACTACATGCTAACTTGTTAGTATTCATTATGATGATGTTGAAGGAAAAATTGTATCCATTTAATCCAAGTTTAATCAAAAGTAGGGGTAGCAATTGAATCGATTTGGATCAAATATTAGTAGGGTCAAGTAGATGCTAGGTTAAAAATTTGTCAAACTAAATTTCATCTATTTATTAAATGAATCAAAAAATTAAACCCAACCTAATCATTTCATTAAACAAGTAACACAATATAGTCTATAACAAATTGAATCAAGTCAAACGGGCATTGCCACCTCTAACCAAAAGCACCTCAAGGGATGATTAAATAAAATCCAAGCAAGGCCAGAAGCAACGCCAAACTGAACAGCAGTGACATCCAAAGCCCATTTCAGTGAGTCGATTAAGCTGCCTTTATGCACCCATACAATATATATGAATCGTATCTTAATTAATGATGTAATTTAGCACAACAAACATAAGAAGAACTCATAAGCCATGAACAATATCATATCAGGGCTGAAATGCTGACAAAATAAAGCTCAGAAGGAAAAAAAGAAGTATTGACATCTAAAAAGCAGTCAAGGCCTCTTCATTCATGAACATCTGGATGGCAATGCATACTGGATGGCAATAAATAAATACTTCTTTATTTCAAGAATCTGGCTCAGCGGATTTGGGATGTGGACCACTATGAAGACAGAAATATAGTTTGATTAGAAAAAACCTGCAAAATCAAACTTCGACATGGAAGGAGGAAACTGAAATTTTTTCTCTAAAATGCTTTTTAAAAAAAATAAAGGCCACCAAGGATTTCGAAAATAAATCTCGGTTATAATCCCTCAAATTGAAGCAATTAGGGAGAAATATTCGAAAGTACCTTATAATTACATGATGTAAGAAATCCAAATCTCGGTTATAATCCCTGTCTAGGGTTCAATAGCCAATGGATAGGGAAGAGAAGAGAAGAAAGAGAAGCGTACCTTATTACTCCAGCTAATGGGGGAGACGAAGAGTTGAAAAAATGGCACTACAAGAAAATATCAAAATAGTGATGAAAATTAGTGATGGAAATTTTCGTCACTAAATTGTGACGGTTTAGTAACAAAATAGTGACAAAAATTAAAATCAGTGACGGATTAATTTTTTCATCACTAAACTGTCACTAAATTAGTGATGGACTATCACATCCGTCACTAATTTAGTGACGGATTGCTCTTTCGTCACTAATCCATAACAAATTAGTGACGGAAGAGTAATCCGTCACTAACTTGGTGATGGATTGCTTTTTCGTCACTAATCCGTCACAAATTAGTGATAGAAAACAATCGTCACTAATTAGTGACGAATTATTTTCCATCACTAATCCATCAAAATTAGTGATGGATGGGAAATCCATCACTAATTTAGTGATGGATTGCCCTTTCGTCACTAATCCATAACAAATTAGTGACGAAAGAGCAATCCGTCACTAAATTAGTGATGGATTAGTGACGGATATTTCTTCCGTCACTAATCCATCACTAATTTAGTGACGGATTGAGCAATCCATCACTAATTTAGTGATGGATTGAGCAATCCATCACTAATTTAGTGACGGATTGGGTAATCAGTCACTAATTTTGTGACGGATGAGGCAATCCATCACTAACTTAATGATGGATTACTTTTTCGTCACTAATCCGTCACAAATTAGTGATTAGTGACGAATTATTTTTCATCACTAATCCATCAAAATTAGTGATGGATGAGAAATCTATCACTAAATTAGTGACGAATTGCCCTTTCATCACTAATTCATCACTAATTAGTGACGGAAGAGCAATCCATCACTAAATTAGTGATGGATTGCTCCATCCATCACTAATTTAGTGACGGATTGGCCTTTCGTCACTAATCCGTCACTAATTTAGTGACGGATTGCCCTATCCATCACTAATTTAGTGATGGAAGAGCAATCCGTCACTAATTTAGTGACGGATTTCTTCATCCATTACTAATTTAGTGACATATTGCCCTTCCGTCACTAATCCATCACAAAATTAGTGACGAAAGAGCAATCCGTCACTATATTAGTAACAATTAGTGATGGATTGCCCTTCCATCACCAAATTTATACTTTTAATATTTTTTTATTTGAATGAGAAGAAAGAAAGTAAAATAAAAAAAATTAATAATTAATAATAATAATAATATTTTTATTATAAATAATTGCATGTCTAATATTTTTTAAAAGAATTAATATTAAAATAAAAAATAATAAAATATTTTTAAATTTTATTATTTTTATATATTATGTATATATAATTAAAAATGTTATAATTTAATTTAAATATATAATAAGCAATATGAAATAATGGTAAAATATCATATTACTAGCAAAATAGGTTCATATCTTATTGAAAATTTTATTTATTTAAATATAATATATCAAATATGGTGACCTTATATCACCTTAAGATAAGAATTTTTATTTAGATTATTAAATGCCCTCCTAATATCTTTATCGCTGCTCTTGGCTATACCTCTTTTGCACTAGACGTGAACCCAATCTCTCTCAGGTTCACTCTACCACGCCTCTCATCTCTCTCAGAGTCGGGTCGTTCCCCCGGTTTATCTCTGATCCCGCCCCCCCCCCCCCCCCCCCCCCCCCCCCGCGCCAAGCTAGGTTAACCTCTGATCCCCCCCCCTTTACCTCTGATCACCCCCCTCCCCCCCATCGGCAGGCTCCTTCTCTGATCCCCCCCCCCCCAGATTCTTCTCTAATCCCCCAAGCTAGGACGAGGGGAAGGAATCCGACGAGGACTCGGCATCGACGGGGGCGGTGTCGCTGCCGGGGACGCCACTGACGGGGAGGTCGGGGTGGTTCGTAAAGGATTACGCGAGCGAGACGGAGGCGCTGGGCCGGAGTGGTGGGGGCGGGGGGGACGGGGGGAGGAGGCGGCGGAGGACGAGAGAGTGGTGGCTGGAGCGGGCGTGGGAGATGAAGAAGCGGTCGGCGGAGGAGGCGGCGGCGGAGGGGATGGACACCGGCGAGTGTAGGGTTTTGGTACGGGCGACAGGCGGGGTGGGGACGTTGCCTATGGATATGGAGGAGGTGAAGGCGTGCCGGGATCTGGGGCTGGAGCTGCCCTGCGATTGGACGGTCGAGATCCCCTGCGCCTTCTCCGGATCGACGATGGATACCAGCAGCGGCGGCAATTCCCCCATCGCCAACTGGAGGATCTCCAGCCCTGGTAAGTTAAATAGAGGTCTTATACCATATACTCTCTGAGATCACCAACCACCACTTCTTGTTAATTTACCACTCCACTACCACTAGCCTAACTCTAAGAAGTATATAATTTAATCTTCTTTTTTGAAGCAGGCGATGACCCGAGGGATGTGAAGGCTAGGCTCAAGGTTTGGGCTCAAGCAGTTGCACTCGCATCTGCTTCTCGCCTCAGCGGCTGACTCGCTTCTCTGCTCCAAAACTGCATGCATTTATATATGCTTTCGAGCTTTGTTTGATGCAATCGGCTTAAAGGTTTTGGATTGGGGTTTGATCTTTCTGGCTTTGTTATGTAAAATCCTTCCTTTGCTTCAGCATGACCGGAATTCTAGTCTTATGAATTGGTACCCTTAATTTCGTTGAAACAAAGTCAAGAATCCCCTTTGTTAATGTATTGTTTTTTCTGCCATAGTTGTGATGGTTTCCATGCAAAACCACAAACGATATATTTATGCTTATCAGCCTGCAAACACACCTGATATGCCCATGAACATTTGTATGGGAATCCATACATTGGTGTGAGACAAGCTGAATGATATCTATTTGTTCTATTTCTTTGGATTATGTGTAATTCTAGCAGTAGAGATTTTGTATCACACTGTTACCCAGTTATCTCTTGATTGCCTGTCGTTGCTATATTTTGCCAACATCTTTGTTTGGAAGTGAAGGCAAAGGCAGAAGCATGCACTGCTGTATTTTTAGCAACTTTCCTATGATTAAATTTCTTGAAATTATTGCTAGATATGATTATGTGTGATTGTCAATGTTTAAATTTACATTAGTGATACTCCAGTTTGCAGGTGAGCTTAATATATTCCTATGATATTTTTAATGTGACATTGTTGTTAAACTGTAGGGACACAGGAAACACGTTGATTCTGTGTGCTGGAATCCTTCAGGTGAGTTTCTGGCTTCTGTTAGTGAAGACTCTGTCCGAGTGTGGTCATTTGGTTCAGGGAGTGAAGGTGAATGCGTGCATGAGCTGAGTTGTAATGGAAACAAGTTCCATTCATGTGTTTTCCATCCCACTCATCCATCTTTGCTTGTTATTGGCTGCTACCAGGCAAGTCCTCTACTTGAGTATATATTTGCAAATTATTTCCACAGATGCTTCCTATCAATTTTTTTAACTTCAGACAACCAGGCATGCTGGTTTGATTTAGTTTAAACTTAGTAAATTTCTGTGCGGAATTGCGGTTAATATTATTTGGTGTTTATGAACCACTCATGCGAATATTTTACATTGATGTTTACTCAATGTTGGTTTAGGCCATGATTTAAGATTGTATAATGTCTAATGAGTTGTCTGGATGCTCAAGTATTTTATGGAAGTGATTTGATATACACTAGAATAGAAATAAACTTTACTTCATTTTGTGCAAATTTCTTATTTTCTAGTTTTCAGAGGGAGAAATGACCAATTTTGGACTCTATTGGACCATTATAGTTTGTTGTGTTGACTATGATAACAATAATTTTCCATATTCGTCAACCTATATCAGGGCCACATGAAATATCTATTGAGTTGGTTAGTTATGGGACATATTGGGTTAACTTGCCATTCTCAGTTAGTCATTGACATTTTGAAAACCAAGAAGGTATCATATGATTGGAGTAAGTATTGTGATGCCTATAGGTATCATTCTCAGTTACTCAATATGTTCTTAACATATTGCTATAACAGAGAATCGGGGCAGGATCGGGCCCGGAGGTCCGGTTCCGCGGCGTCCGGAAGCGGCCGTGGGGGAGGTTCGCAGCGGAGATCCGCTGAGTCCCAGCTGAGTCCCGTTGACCTCAATTCTTGAATATGGCATGAGGTGTGGTTAATGCATATTTGGTGAGAAGAGAGAGAGTTAGTGGAGTAGAGAAAATATTCTCTGCTTAAAGGCACAAGGACATTTGCTTAGAGCTGGGATCACAAACCAACAGTAAAGATGGGATCAAGTAGGCCTAATGTAAGCAACCCAACAAGAAACTGAGCAGAACTTAGGGCATGCAATTAAAAACAATTCATGATATGAATGAAGGGGAAGAACACTATATATGGTAAACTGTATATTTATTAGCATGACATGGCATGCCAATAGAAAAAGGAGTCCATCATTGGTAGGTATCATTCTCGGTAGGCCTTTTGTATATTGCCTAGAAGCGAAGATATCTTTCCGTCCCCTTCTGCTTCTATAACTTTGTACTATCTCTAGTTTTTGCTCTAAGTTAGTGGTGGACCTAGCGGTGATCTTCCACCTTTTGCTTGACATTTCCTCATCTCCCCACCATGCAATATGTTAAGAACAAGCAAATATGAATTCATAGAGATGACACCACATGCTAACTTAGTTCAAGTTATAGTTGAATCTGACAATATTCCTCAATTTCCAAACTCATCCTTTATATGTTTCTTCAGAATACATTGTTGGCATTCTTCACCATAATTATCATATTTCAAGAATCCCAAATTAGCTCAAATTTTGTGGAAAACAGATTTCCAAATAAAGCAATCAGTGTGCTTCTATGTTAATTATTCTAAATACTGACTAATTTTAACCTTTTCTGCTGGTTTGTCATGACTGCCCTTGTAACTATCACCAATTATGGTCAGTTGAGGTGGATTCATTTCTTTAAGATATATTTTTATTGTTCTTTATGATAATATCATATTTGGAAAACTTAAATTTTATGACAACTATATATAGAAAGACCAACCCTAAGTAGGAAGTTGTGCACTTAGAATGAGCCTTACTGCTTGCTTGTGATGACTTTCTTTGTTGCTTGCACCAATTATGGTTAGTTGAAGCAGATATGTTTTTATCTGGCCAGTTGAGTTGGGTGCTAATGATTCAAAAGGATATTTGTCTTGATGATATTCATATATCCTAAATCTCAGTTTCAAGTGCTTTAATAAGTAAAATGTTTTTCTATATGCTGATTGTGGTCGATAACAAACCAAGCCATATATATAATCCTTTGAGTAGCACTGTCTGCACCTAGAATCCTAAAATTTGCTTTTGCTAGTCCCTTCTCCAAGATGAAGTGGGCTTTCCACAAAGATAATCCAAATTTAAGAAATAGAATGAACAGGGATAATGAGATAATTCACAATGCTAGGAAAACTGGTCCAGAAGCACTCTGGAGAGCAAGTTTATTTGAGCCATGAAGTTTTTTTTGCTTATTAAACAACAATCACACCTGTTGGGAAAAGGCTTAGATGAGTTGAGTTGAGTTTTAAACAACGATCACACCTTTGTGAGAATTGTGAAGCTCGAGTCATGGTTCTCTCCTCTTTCATATTTCATGCTGCTATTTTATATGTTTTGATGCAGATAATGTTGGCACATATATAATTTTGCTTTTAAATTATAAAATGATGGTGATTATATTCATAAAACAGTCTTTGTCATATGTTTTCTTGGCTTGCAATGGGCTTCTCATTGTATTGATTCCTTGATGTGCAGATTTCAGGATTGGAATTCGGAACGATCCCTGAGTTCGGAGAGGATATTTTCAGGAAAAAGGCAGATAACATTTGCTTCATTGATAAAAATTATTCAAGGAGGATTTGAATGGATTAGAAATGTTTTTCACTATCAGTCTTTAACTAAATCATCTGCAGAGGAAACAAAGTCTATAAAGAAAATTCTTGATCCTCAAGGATCATTTCTTCAAAAGTGGAACAAAATATTTGTCATATCCTGTGTAATTGCAGTGTCTGTTGACCCCTTGTTCTTATACATCCCGGTAGTTAATGATAACAACTGCCTTGAATTGGATAGAAACTTGGAAATCACAGCAAGTGTCTTGCGTTTCTTGACAGATATTTTCTATATTCTTCATATCATTTTTCAATTTCGAACTGGTTTTATTGCTCCTCCATCTAGAGTATTTGGAAGGGGTGTTTTGGTGGAAGATCCGTCGGCAATAGCCAAGCGATATATATCATCATTCTTCCTAATTGACATTCTTGCTGTGCTTCCCCTTCCTCAGGTATTGTTCATTTGTGGTTAGCCTTGGCATGGTCGGCCTCTCCGGTCTCTCTGCCTTTAACCTCTTTCGCTTGTATGGAAGCAGCAAGGGAAATAGTAATAGAATCTGATAGATTCAATTGCAGCCTTTATTTTGATATGGTTAGCCTTTAGTGTGGGCTTTGTAAATGTTTATCATATGCATGTAATAAATGCAAGACATGTACTCTATATGCTACTTCTGTGACTAAAATTCCAGCGAAGAACTCACCTAGCTTGTTTGAATCTCCACCTTTTCATGTGGCATGTATTTTTTATTCTTAAATTTAAATTTTCATCTATAAATCTCATTAGAATGCATTAAATATATTATAATTTAAAAATAATTTTAAATTTATAAGAATAAAAATTTGATAAAATTTTATTAGGTTAACGATGGATTAATGATTGATTTTTGATAGAAATAATAGTGACGGATTAGTGACAAAAATATTAGTGATTGATTAGTGATGGAACAATAACAAATGATTGATGGATTTTTTCGTCACTAATTCATCACTATTAGTGACGGACTAGTGACAAAAGTTTTAGTGACTAAATTTTTATCACTAATCCATCACTAAATTATGATGTAATAGTGATGGAAATATTTGTGACGGAATAGTGACGGAATAATGCGTGATGGATAGTCCGTCACTAATCCGTCACAATTTAGTGACGAAAAATATGTTCCGTCACAAATTTTTGACTGAATATTTCATCACAAATTCGTCACTATTATTTTGTGATGGTCCTCTTTTCGTCACAAATCTGTCACTACTATTTTGTGACGGACCTCTTTCCGTCACTAAATTTTAGTGACGGCAAAAATGGTGATGATAAGATTTTCGTCACTAATCCGTCACTAAACCCAATTTGTGACGGAATAGTGATGGAAGTTTTTGTCACTATTATACTATTTTCTTGTAGTATGGGGAGATGAAAGACCGGGAGACGAGAGCAAGCGATCGGGAGACGAGGGAGCACGAGATTGGACGACGAGAGATTGGGATGATGGCTCGGATGGGAGGGGGAGGTGGAAAGGTCATGGCCAGGTCTAGGGCAAGCAATTTTTTTAAATTGACATATTTACCCTCAAAGGATAGCGGAGGAGTAACCAGCTATTCCCCCGTCTCTAGGGAATAAGTTTAGAGGATAACCCAACCACAGGATAGCGGAGGAGTAACCAACTATTCCCCCAGTCTCTAGGAAATAAGTTCAGGGGATAACCCATGGTTGGGTTATCCCCTCTGATTAATTTTATTCCATGCTACCATGGGTTATCCCCTCTGATTAATTTTATTCCGTGCTACCATGGGTTATCCTCTCTGATTAATTTTATTCCGTGCTATCCTTCGTAGTTATAGCATTTGGGGATAAGGGATATATGGATATCCCCCTTATCTCCCACTTCAAACACAGCCTAAGTATACTAAAACAAACCTATAGTGGGCACATGTAATCTTGCTTTATGCTGCATGCAATGGCTAAGTTGCATTCAAACAAGCCAGCCATTAGACCGCTGATAATTAATATTTTCTTGCTATTATAGATTGTCAAACACTATCTTAAAATTTTTATGCATAGCTAGCCCTAAACCTAATAAATGAGGAAGGTTACTTTCTACTGTTTAGTTACTAAAAAATTAATTACCTTGTTAATTTTGATTTAAGGAACTGATGGTCATAGAAACTCTTTCAAAGCTAATAAGAAAAAGGGCAAAATATATAAGGTTTTAAGCATCAAGTCATGAAATTTACCAGCCTAGAGAGGCTAAGAAATTATTTTTTTCTCCTCTCTAGACCTTTCCAGAGTTATGAGCAAAGTTCTAGTCCAGATGAGTGATCATCAGCTAGTGCTCTTTTTGATACCCTCCAAAACTTCTCGTCAAGCAAGAGAACACTGAGTTATCATCAGAAGGCCAAGATGTCTCTATTTCTTCAAGTGAAAATCCTTCAAATAAAGAAAAAAAAAGAAGAAAAAACTGAAATAAAGGCCTATTTTTTAACAAGTTAATTACGGTCTCTAGCCCCAAATTTGAAATAAAAAGGTAAATGTTTTGATTCTGCAATCTTTTATATCAACTAATATCTATACAAATGCTTATTCACAACCTTCTACAAAAGTGATAAGCATCTGCTAATAAGAGAGCTAGAAGAGAGATATTATCTAAAAAGTGCAAGAAATTGAGTTCACTTACATTGCATACAGAATGGGTAATATCTCTTCTTTTATGCCAACAGGTTTTGTAGCCTTTTCGATCTATCATAGCAAAATAAGTCGAAAGGCAGACGTCTATGAATACAAAATTTAATTAGCAAATAAAAAATAGTTTAATGATATATGATCTTTCTTTTATCTTTCAGGACTAGACTTTTGATCAAATGTGCCATTGTCGTATTCGAGTTCTAATTTTCTTTTGCTCTCTATTTCAAATGTGTGATTTTATTACAAGTTTATATTATTGTCGTATCTCGCAGTTAGAGGATTAGGGACTTGAGTCTTGATTGTTGGTATCTTTCGTAGCTTTTCCCAGCTTTAGGGTTAGAGATTGGAGTCTTGACTATGGTATCTTTTATAGTTTTACCTAACTCTAGAAATTTGCTCTCTCTTGTCCATTTCAAACTAATAGGTACCTAAAGCACCAATTGAATGCATCAAAGAGCTCCGAGAGACAATTAAGGAGCCAAAAAATATAAATCAATATTAAGAGAAGTGTAACAACCAATTAAGGACCTTACCAAAGAAACTAGTCAAAAAATATTATTTGAGTTTGTTGATCCTATATGAGTACTTAGGATCATTGTATTATATTACTGGTATGGGACTAAACACTTGCTAGCTTAGGCTTTCATATATTAATTTTCTCCATTCAAACCGCAACATCCTCGTCAGGCTGAGGGCCTATATTCAAATCCATATTCCAACTAATCAAATTTAATCAAAAATTCATAGAGCCCATTTACAGTATACCCTAGTTCGTATGGGCCATGGCTATGCTCTATCCCATAAGATTACGATGAACACAAGACATAGCTGCATGTTTCTGGGTGAAGCTCTAGGAATTATGCAAGGCCTGATTATTATCATGATTATTTATCCAATTTTTATATCCAAAGATAAATTAAATATTGTTAGCATATGTGCATAGCAGATTTAAAATTTAATTTATTTGTTACAAAAGGGCACCGGTTTCAAAGGATCTAATGCCCTTATTTTTGTAATCCTGGTTAGAACCCTTATCTATACATCACTATACGGTTAGATTAATCATCACATAGCATAAGTATAGTTGAATAAAAATATAATTATTCCTTAGTATAATATATTAGATAAACCTAAATTAATAGTAGACAATCTCATCACTCATGCAAATAATTCAATACAACATACAAGATCAATTGTAAACACTAAATCATAATCACCATCATGATAACCTCATTTTATCAAATTATCAACAACTATTTTATAACTTATATTTGAGTAGATAGTGGATTGGTCATAGCCATATTTCTGCCCATAGTGGGTAACTAGGCCCATCTATAAGATGGCCAAAATAATCAGATCTGCCCATAAGATAGTCAAATAACCAAGTCTTCTGTTGAGATAGCTAGAATAATCAGATTCCCTTAAAAACAGCCAGAATAACCAAACCTCCTCTAAAGGTAGTCAGAATAACTAGATTTGTCTTAAAGACGGCTAAAATAATCAGACTTACTATTGAGATAGCTAGAATACACTAGTCTAATATCTTTTTGTTACCAATGTCACCGAATTATTTATGAAATTAGATTTATTCAATCATACATTACAATTAATGTAATATTCTATGGCATGCAATCCATCTCACAAATCATGTACATCACATGTGTGTGTATCATAATATGATTTTATCTAAAACTACATAAACTAAATATATCATACAGAATAAGAAGCATATGAACAAGATCAATTTACATACACATTACACAGAAAAGGGATTCTTACCTATATCCACGGTCTAAACTAAATTCACTCTTCTTGGGCTTAATATATCAATAACTTGGAATTTTATTTAGATTTTTTTAATGGATTTAAAGTTGGTTCTAGGTCTAGTATATAGACCCATAGTTTAGAACAAGATTTTACCAAGACAATGCAGTGAGGCCTCTGGGGTCAAAGAGCCATATCATAAGGTCATGCCTATAGTAGGCTAGTAACAAGACGATAGCCTCTTTTTCTTTTTTTTTTTGACATTTTTTTTAAAAGAATCTTAAGGTTTAGAAAACCTATTCCAAGGTTGAGTCTTAGGCTTGGCCTAATACTTAACTCAACTCAACTTAACCCAACTCATGTAAGCCTTTTCCCAACTACATAGGATTGGCTACATGAATCTGCTTCCTCCACTCTATTCTGTTTAGGACTAAATCGATGCTCAAATTATAAATAGTTATATCTCTTTTAATTATTTTTGTCCATATTAGTTTAGGTCTATCTCTACCTCTATCATTATCATGGACTGTTAAAAGATCACTATTTCTAACTGAAGTATTTAAATATCTTCGTTGTATATGTTCAAACAACCATAATCGATTTTTTTTTTTCATTTTATCTTCAATTGGAGCTACTCTTATCATTTTTTGTATATGTCTATTTCTAATTCTATCTTTTAAAGTTTTACCATATATCCATCTTAACATGCATATTTCTGTTACATTTAATTTATTCACATGTTATTTCAATATTATCCAATACTCTATTCCATATAGCATATGTGGCTTAATAGCAATTTTATAATTTTTTTTAATTTTAATGGGATGCGTTGATCATACAATACTTTTAAAACACTCCTTCACTGAATCTATTCTGCTTTAGCTTTATAATTCACATCTTCATCTATTTCACCATCTTACTAGATAATTGATCTTAAATACCTAAATTTTTTACTTCTTGGTATATCTTCATTGTCTCTTCATTTGTATTTCTACTTCTACTAAATTATATTTTATGTATTCAGTTTTAGTCCTACTAATCTTGAAACCTTTAGATTCTAAAGCCTCTCTCCAAATATCTAGCTTAGCATTTATTTCAGATTTAGTTTCGTCAATTAACATTATATCGTCTGCCAATAATATACATGATGGAATATCATCTTGAATATGTTTGGTTAATTCATCCATAACTAGTAAAAAAGATACGGAGTTAAGGTAGACTTAACCCAATAGAACCCATCAATGGCAAGATGACTAAAGGTCTCTACCATAGGAAAACAGAGGTTTCCCGTAGTGTTGTAGATAAGCGACAATCATAACTATTCAATGCAAAGCTAGAAGGTGTGGGAGGGGGCGAGCACTAAGGTCCTTATTGGAGAGACCAAGCTCAACCACCAAACTGGTGGCACCGAGAGCAAAATGAGGGAGAAAAACCCCCTACTACCATAACATCTAGGTGGTTGGCGGAATGAATATGCTCAAAATGGCTACTAGAGTTTGTTAAAGAGAAGGAAGGGTCATGGTCTTCCCCTTAGGTCGATTGTCCTTCATCTTCATCCGACATCAATCAATTATTCATTCAGCGCATGAATAAGTAGTTGAAACAACAAAGATTTATCACTCATGGCTAAGTTTTTATGACTTTCGACCCAACCTGATGCCATCTTGATTAAATCCAATCAAATCCATTTTTGGAGACTTGCTAGAAAAGTTGGATAAAAATTTGGGCTCGATTTGGAAATAAAATCAAGCTTGAATTTTGTCATTTTTTTTTATTTTTTTGACTTGACCCAACTTGTATTATATCTATATTTAATTTAGGAGTAACAAAACATCAACTTAACCTAAACTCGATTTAGTTTGATCCAATCTGAATTACATAAAATACCTTCTTCTTCACCCTAATTTTTTCATAGTTATTGACATGTTTTTACAACCATCAACTCGACGTTAATGCTACATGTTTCTTATCTAGACTTGGGACTGACCATGATAATATTCTCCTTTACTTTAAATAAATTTTCAATTAACTAAATGAACTTTACTTAAATTTCTCAATAACTACATCACCTATCACCTACTTGCACTTAATTTTATTCAAATATTTCTTGTTTATATTGATGAGTTTTTATTTATAATACACTCAAATTTAAATTTTTGCATAATTATAAATTATACATTTATTTTTTAAAAATAAAATCATGTTTAAATTGGTTTTTAATTTTTATTTAAAATTCTAATCAATTTTATTCAATTAATAATTGTTATATTTGTATATAAAAATCAATAGCTAAATCTTTGACTTGGATTGCAAAATAGAATTAATCCACTTACAACTTCAGGTTGGGTCTGAGTCATAATGACTTTATCCTAACCTAAATGGTCATTTGGATCTAAATCTTTTTTGAAGGCTCAACTTGACCTAATCAAATAATAGATTTGATTTGGGCTTAAAATCTAGACTTGATCATGAAACCATGTGTAGTTACGATCAAGTATGCCTAGCCTGATGCAGCCTATTTATGGCTCTAGCTAAAAGTTGAAACAAATTTATCAAATTAGATAATCACTACAAAAGTTCACAACATTAAATTTTGACTTCACTTTTATCATAAGTTCCTAGCAATAATATAGTAAACCTAAGGTCCTTTCTATGCATGCAAGGCATTTGAGTTATACTGGGCTTGCTCTAGTCCTCCTTTATCTCTAGCTTGACTTAGTTTTACATTTGCACAAGAAGAGACCTAGTCCAACAATTGGATGAAGATCACACTCTTGGATTCATGGAAGGGTGGTAGACTTGAAATTTAGGCAAGGAAAACTAACCCTTCATACAGTTGATTTGTTTACGAACTATTTAGGTTTACTTATGCAAGATCAATGACCACACTTAGTATAATTGACAATGGAACACTTTTTTAGAAAATATTGCTTGTATTTAACTTTGTTAATGTTTTACACAAATATGTTCCAAAGCTTTTAAAAGGGAAAATATTGACAATTAAACATTTTTTCTACAAAATATTGCTTGTATCGAACTTTGTTAATGTTTTACACAAATATGTTCCAAAGCTTTTAAATGGGAAAATATCTTCCAAACTTGATAATTAAATGGATTACATGTAATAGAGTTCTACAACTTTATATATGCATTAAGATAATATGATTTGCACACCCTTACCTTTGAATAATAGTTATTTTTGCTATTGTGTATCATAAAAAAATATATTTATTTGATCACAGTTTCATTTTGATTTTATGATTATCTATAATATCTCTCCATGTTAATATCTAGATTGCTTCTTATTACATTCATTAATTAATGGAATGACCGAACCATGTGAGGGTGGGATCATGATGGCTAAAATGAATCATGATAATAAAATGACCGAAATGAGTCAAGTAATAATTAGATTAGTTAAATAAATAACTATCTAGATTGATATTGAGGATAATAAGTCAAAATAACCATCACAATAATGTTTAGCTCAGCTTTGATGCCAAGTTACTAAACTAATTGATCCAAAAGCTTAAACCCAAAGAAAAATGATCGATATTGCACACCAAACTTTGACAAACTCATGCATTTGTTGTTGATTTATGCAACAAAAAGTTGACCAACAAATTAGCTATCCATGGTATGACTATTCTTGAACTTCTAACCCTCTAATTAACTCTGCATTTTAACGTGCATTCACTTTCATAATATGCCTTGTGTAAGAAGAATCATATGATACATCCTATTAATTTGTTTGTTTTGTGGCTCAATCATTTTAGTTGGATGAAAATTAATTGCTAATAACAACCAACTAAGGAGATTATTAAGAAGGCTTCGGTTTGGGGTGATCCATCTCGGATCATTGATGATATCGGTGGAGGTAATATTACATTTGTTTGTACTCTAATGACTCTATATGGTAATGATCCCAAATGACTTCCATCACTAAAATCATGATCTAATCTAATAATCCTAAATAAGTTCTTGAGAGCATGAGTATCCAAGATTGTCCTAGAATAATGATTTTGGACTAAGATTTGCAATCCAAATGCTCCTTGTCTATACAAAAAAAAGATACTTAATAGAAAATATAATATAGTTTAATATTATAAGATTATATTATAAACATAAATTATAAAATTATAAAATTATAAATATTATAGTATAATATGAAATAAAGATAAAAGTATCATAATAATTACAAAATATAGCAGGAATATTTAGTCTTATACAATCAGTGATCTTGGACTCCATGCCAAGCAAGTTAATTGTGGATAATCAGGATCTTGAATCACTTGGATATAGCATATCACATGTGGTGGTGATTAGATTACCCTAGGATAAGGATCATCATCATGTTGATCCCTTTTGAGTTACCAAATGCCCCCAATAAGTGGTTAATGAAATCATCATCTTAATGATAAAATTACTTGACACTATCATAATGGAACAATCAGTCAAACTCTAATACAACTAATTTGCAAGCTTGAATCCCTGTTCAAACTGTTAGATGACTCCCTCTTCATCCAGCTGAGTAGAATCATATTTATCATTAAAACTGAGTTTGAGGCTTGACTAGGTAGCTGTTTTGCACAAGAAAACATCTCAAGTTGAAACAAATGGTGAGGCAGGAAAACGAAACACAACCACCTTGCCTCCTTAAAATCATCCACTTTGTTTGCCCGCAAGCAAAGTTCAAGGCACATATACAAAGCAGTCCTACACCTCCAACATGGGTCAACTTCCAAGAAATGTGGTTTGTGGCCTTGTGCACGTTTGTAGAGCCGGGGACATCTTCTCATCTAAAACCTCATGATTACAGCTTCATCAAGAAGTATCAAAAGACTACGCTGAGAGAGCTGTTACAATATATATATGCAGAGTTAGTAGTCATGATTACATAGAGAAGATAGTACAGACTCTACAAAGCCCTTAAACTGTTAAATAACAATGATTTACTCCTGTGTTGACCAGGGATATTGTTGTGAAAAATTCTACACTAAAGGATTATCCCTACTGTTTTTAGGGCATTGAGTAGAACAAGGCACATCTTAGTTCTTGAAGATATTAATATTTTTAAGTTTTGGGTCAGATTACAACTCACGCGTTCTTCTGCCTAATCCTTTTCTCTCCAAAATTTCTTCTCTCAGCCAAACCCCTTACCTTGGTCCTTTTCAATAACGCTGTCAGAAAATAAGGAACCAAAAAGGTTTGAACATTTAATCATGAGATTTTGTTGTCCAGATTGGAAAAAAAAGGTTTGATGGCTTGGTGGGGCTAATGGAAGGATGGCATACGGTATTATTCAGGATCATGATGCAGTTCATGGTCTCCCAACATTGGTTGCTTGGCCATGTTGCATTAGCATGAGGAGTTGCTTGGCCTTCCAGCACCAGGCAAGCCAAGAAAGCCAACTTGCACTACAGGCATTACTTAGGAAACGCAACAATTAGAATTTATGAAATCATTGTCAGCAAGATGGTATAACTTCACACGTATCGGTATATATTAACCATTTTAGCAACTAACAACACAATATTGTACGCATCCGTATACGTCATGCTTTCTCACTAGTTTAAGATCAATGCCTTCCCGAGTTTAGTTTCTCTTTTCCTTAGTTAAGTATCCTTATCTTTTACTTATGAAGCTCAATCTGCATATATATATATATATATATATTACGGAGGTACTAAGTTGTTATACATTATTTAAGTTCTTTGCCAATGTTAGAAGCATAAACATACACTAATGGTTATAAGGAGAGTGAGGTGAGAGGCATGGCTTGCGTTTTCCAACTTCCCATAGGCGGAGTAACAGCAAAGATGCCAAGTAAAAAGAGTGTGGGTTTGCGGTGTCTCTCTGTGGTTGGTGATAACCATGTGATATTCCCTCACTTTGACCAAAGGTTAAATGGCAAATGAATGATGTTGAAGATTATATCAATAAAGTTTTAGTAATGGCATCTGGAGGGACCTTATGCTTAAACAATTTTTCCCTCTCATCAGCTTTACGTGACAACCCTCTAATTATCCGAAACAAGTCTAAGTGGTAACTAATTACTCTTTTATTTGTTAATTATAACTATCCTTACCTCTAATATGGGCACAGAAACCACTTCACGAGGTTGGTTTGAGTTATCCTTTTGCATGCACATGATAAATTTTTGTGGACCCCACCAAGATGGCAAGCTTTGGCACTATAAGTGGAACAATGATCACAATTTTTGACACAATTTTCATAATACCCTTGGGATTGAAACAACGAAAGCCAACCTGAAAGTCTTGCCTTCTAAAATTACAATTGAGAGACACTGCTGTGGAGAAATAATAAACTTAATTGCAATGGTAACACAATGCTGCGTCTACTTTTACTAGTTTTATTTGTTTTAATATGCTAGAATGCTCTCTGAAACCAATCAAATTTCGTAGTGTTAACCTAATTCTAAATCAATTTTGTGCTCATCCGGCTCAATTAAAGCATTGGAACAAAATTGTAGCAAAACTAAAAGTTAATTGCACAAACAAAATTGTATATTACGAAAAAGGTTTACCAGACCAATTAGTCTAACCAAGAAAAGTAATTCACCAGTGGGGCTCAATATGTATCAACATGTAGGTGAAGAGTAAGTAAATGCTACCAACCGAAGCTTTTGCCATACAGATCGAATAAGCACCACCTGAATACTAGTGATGGCTGCAGGTAGGATATGCAATTCACAGTAACTTTATTACCTATAATTTTATGACACAGCTGCAAATATGCTGAATATTATATAAATTGTCTCTATGTATACAAAGTAGTGTTAGAAATATCAAGTGTTTAAACTTAGGTTGAGGTTGTTGTGGTCATTAAGGGGCAACGTAAGTTGTTGGGTAATTTGGTGATAAATTTGTGAAATTAGAGTGGTTGAGAAGCCACTTTTTTTAAAGAGCAATGATGAGAGAAAAGGAGAGAGAGAAGATATAAGATAGTTTTGTGGGATCAAACGAAACAAAACCACTACCAGGAATCCCATTCATCCCACTCAACATTATCAACTTCTCCATACGGCAAAAGAGATTGTAAGATTGCCTTCTCTGAATTCCCACCTTCTCCTTTCTTTCAGAGCCTCTATCCAGGAATCAAATTTAAGAAGGAAAGGCCAACATCACCATCACACTCATCTTATTCTAAACCTTTCTTCCTTCCTCCATCCATGGAGCCATCCTGTATTGCTCTTATGTTTTTGTGTTTACTGGTCTCACGTAGCGTCTTCGTCCTGTCATTCAGGTTTGTGAAATGTATGTTAACATCTTTAGAGCTTTGTTTCATGTTTGTTCTATGGTGTGCATCCTGAAATGGTTTTTGGCTACTGTTTTTAATTCTCTTTTCTCTTGAACTAATTCAGATAAAGATCAATTGAACAATAAAAGAGAGCTTATTCATTAAAGCTAGCAAAGATGTTCGATGAGAATGGCTACTTTGATCCACCTCAGGTCCCTAATCCATTGCAAACAACTTTGGTTGATAGCCCATCCCTAGCTCCCACATACAATAACAGCAACAGCAGCAGCAACAACAACAACAACAGCTACCTAGAAGACAACATCAGGATCTCCACCTTCTCCATTGACGACCTCTCCAACCCCAACAACCCCCCTCAGATGAGGCAGCCATCGTTATGGGCCTCGACCACCTCCAACACCAGCTCGGCTTCGACCTTGAGCAAGAGCTCCACAGCCACATGATTCAAGACACACCACCAATGGGGAGCACCAATTGGGAACCAACCATGCAAGACATCCAAGACGCCACCATCCACCACCAACAAAACTATGAAGATCAGCAGCATATCGAGATGCAACAAAATCTCCAAAGCTACGATGCCACGCCATACCCCGATCCATCGTCTCACCTGGTTGCACCCGACCTCCTCAACCTTCTGAAGCTGCCGACCGTAGCTCCGGTGTTTCCACCGGCCACCTCCATTTCCTTCAGCAACCCGAGCCTAAAGCCTGGGAACATTCCAATGGATGTTTACAATGAGGTCCCCGGGGCGGCCGTGCCAGAAAATGGGCCGATGCTTTACGACTCGGCACTCCATTTGGGCTATCCTGCCCCTCAGCCTCACCTGCTAAGAGACTTGTTTCATTCCTTGCCACAAAATTATGGGCTGTTCTGTGGGGTGGACGAGAGGGAGGCAATGGTAGGAGCTGCAGGAGGGATAGGGATAGGAGGAGGACATGGTTTCGAGGAGATGGATGGGAGGCAGTTTGATAGCACAGTATTGGATTATAGGAGGAAGATGGGAGGGTTGGGTAAAGGTGAGGTGAAACCAAATTTCGCTACTGAGAGGCAAAGAAGGGAGCAGTTGAACGAGAAGTACCAGGCTCTCAGGTCACTAGTCCCAAACCCTACAAAGGTACCAGCTCTCTCTCTCTCTCGTGTGTGCGCGTGTGCATTGATTGGTTTCCTATCAACTTCTAATGTGCACCTTCAAACCTCTCTGTTCTCCGTGCGTTGCATCTTCTGCCATTACAAAGCAATTTCAACTTAAAATTTATTGGCAGGCAGACATTGTTACTCGTAAAATGTTAACTTTATGGTGTCTGCTACGCAGTTTTGTTCTATTATTAGTACTTATTTCATCCTATTTAGAGAATATATATAGTGCACCATCAATCTTTTCCTCGGTCACGAGGCGGTAAGCTAATTTTCGTTACATACTCTATATGAGAGTGGGCCTAGGCAAGTGGGACGGGCACATGCTTCCTCTCGTGCATCCTCTTCTTGCTACTTTGTTGAATTTAGTTAGAAATTTTGTATAACTTATGTTAGCTTTGATGTATTCTCCTTGCAAGGCAAGGTAACATACAAATACACAGTAAAAAGCATCGTCTTTTTCCTCCTTTAAATATAAACAAACAGTAAAATTCAATAATGCTGATCTTGATCATCCAAACTCCTTATCTTTATCATGTTTTACTTGCACTTCTGTCTAAAGTCTGACAGAGCATCCATTGTGGGAGATGCAACCGACTATATAAAGGAGCTCCTACGGACGGTTGACGAGCTGAAACTACTGATGGGAAAGAAGAGACACGGAAGGGAGAGGATAAAGATGATGAAAGCAGATGACGAGGGCACTGCCGACATGGAGAGTTCCTCGATGAGGCCTCTTAGAGATGACCATGATCACCCAATCAATGGGGCCTTAAGGAGCTCATGGCTCCAGAGAAGGTCCAAGGAGAGTACCGTTGATGTTCGTATCATTGATGATGAGGTATACATTAAACTAATTCAAAAGAAGAAGGCCAACTGCTTGCTTTACATCGCAAAAATCCTGGACGAGCTTCAGCTCGAACTCCTCCATGCTTCCGGAGGAAACATAGGAGATCACTACAGCTTCATATTTAATACGAAGGTCATGAACATTTTCTTTTTTCTTTTTAAGAAAGAAAAGATCATAAACATTTTCATCTTCGATATATCAAAGCCTTTTCAGAGTCATCCATTTCCAGTATATACACTAGTTAGCTAATCCTTTCTCCCATTTGCCATGCAGATTTGTGAAGGCTCTTCAGCGTATGCTGGTGCAATAGCCAAGAAGGTCCTTGAAGTAGTAGATAGACAGCAACCAGCTCTAACGTTCCCTGCTAGCTTTTAGAGATTGAGATGTGGCTTTGGAGCAAGTTTTTCTGTGGAGGACAAAAGTCCATCCATGAGGTAGTCATGAGCTAGAGCCATTTCCATAGCCAACCAATCATCCTTTTCTATATTCTTAGTTTCTATAGTACTAAACTACTACTTCAATCGCAAATAATATATTTCTCAGTATCTGAGACTCTTAATATCTTCATATCATGTATTTGGATTATAAAGTTTTATGCCAGAAAAAAAGAGGAAAGAATTGGAGTAACATTTTATGGGATTTGGATGAAAGGTTGGTCTTTCGCTACATGGGCCACACATGCATTCATGCTTGTGTTGAAATAGAACATGGTGATAAAGAAGTTATCTTGCAAAAATACTCAAGATTGTTTTGAACATATAAATTCAGTTAGGACCTGACAATGGAAGTGTTTTGGGTAGACGAAGCTTTCTTATTCTGTGTGAGAATTGTGAGAACAACCAATGGCAATAGATGAATAGGTAAATCTGAAGACTAGCTTATCCAAAGAAAACCACAGAAAATAAAAGGCTTTCTAATTGGAGTTAGAATAATAAGAAAGATCATGAAGACTTGAACGCTTTATTCGTTGCAATTCATCGGGTCAAGAATCAAAGAAAAGAAAAAATATATACGTTCGTTTCTTTTTTTTTTTTTTAAATTTTATCACTAGATTCTCTCCCCTTTTTCTGCTTTGCTTATTTACCTCATCTTCAGTATTGATGACTAAATTTCTAAAGGTCCCTTCTCATCAGAGTCCACAATTATTGTCAGTGATTTTTTCTGTTTTGTTCCATAGTGCTTACGATTGACATATATATGAGTAGCGTTGTCATTGTCTTCCAACACAGCTTGCAAACTTTATTCTATAATTTCCAACACGCAGTATCCCGTTGCTAACAGCGTATCTTCAAATTATGAAAGCATGATCCCATAAGCTATATACTCCTCATTTTCGATTTTAGAAGATCCACGAAATGGAGTTGTTTCATCTTCTCTCCACCAGTTCCTTATACTTTAGAAAGAAAATGGTGAAATCGAGATCGTAATGGCCAACAATAGGCCATTTTCGGTTGGCAAAAATATGGTGGAAGCATACCTTTACAACAAAAACTACGGACCACTCAGAATCACAGAAAATAAAGAAACCCTAGAAAGGCAGGTGATTGCCTTCGTACGGAGAGGTCTGCTGTGATTCAGTAGATGATGGAAGATTTATTAGAAACAATGTGGTCAAACAGTCATGGTCCGTGAAGGATTGCAAGTCTCATCCAATATTTCGTAATCGGATGAGCAGACAGCATAAGATAGCCGTAATTTCAGTTTTGTTAATAGAAAAAGTTAAGGATAGATTCAGTTCAGGCCTAATTTAACCGTGGCTGATTACGTAATGGAAGACGTTCCGATGAAACCTATTGAGTTACTCTCAGCACTGAAGAAAATGGAAGACACGTTGCAGTGGTCCAAGGCCCTTTAGATGAGATTAATTTGGGGAGTTGAATGACATCCTATTGAAAAAATTTAATAATTATTTTGCATAGAATAACATTAGGGTGCCAAGCTTAGATAGGAAACTGGTGAAGCACAGTTGCCCAACTCGACCCAACTATAGACCATATAAATAAGCTACTAAAAGGGTTGCACCAGAAATCTATCTATCCCATAGTCATAGAAGAAATCAACCATTTGTTGAAGGCCAAGCTTATTTAACCTGCGTCAAGTTTGTAGAATGACTTTCTAATATTGTGCCTATAATAAAGGAAAATGGAAAACTTAAAATTTGTATGGATTTCAGAAATTTAAATAGTGCAACACCAAAAGATGAACACCCTATGCCTATAGGTGTAGCCTAGATGGTTATTCTAGCTGTGGCCAGTTTTATATAGCTCAGAAGATACATTACCATAAAATTTAATTATAACAACTCTTTTTTTTCGATGCTATGGGATGCGTCGAAAATTTCTGCAGTTTGCCTATGCTTAGCGTCAGCAGTTGAGAATCTTATTGATGCTTCGCCTACTTCCACCATGATCCCCACCCCCCTGTTGATCCGGAGGGACCTAGGATTGTTCCCTCCTTCGCCCTCGCCTCAGAACTCTTCTTCTTTGATGAGGGGTAAAATTATCATCGCATTAATGTTCGCATGTACCATCAATTGAGTTGAGACCAATCTCGACATCCGTCAGCCAGCTGTCATACCCGAAAGACACCGAAGTCGAATCATCCTCAGCGAACCGAGCCATTCTCATGCCTTGGCAAACCGAACCATTCTCATGCCTCGGCGAACCGAGCCATTCTCAAACCTTGATGAACCAAGCTATTTTACACTTCGGTCAGACCGATGTGTTTAAGCATCTCTGCGGAACCAAACACAGGAGAATTTTAAGTCATAACGGTTGAACAGTATCTCAATCGAAAAATTATGCGGATAATGCCAGAAGTGGCCTAAGGCCTACAGGAATGACTTGGGACCTACAGAATTGTTAAATCTCAAAGCATCAACCAACTCTCATGGCCATCGATCCTCTAACTAACTAGATACGGATTCTACCGGCCTCGTAACAAACTTGATTCGAATCCGATTTGAATCTTAACAGTTTTCAAACCCCCTGTGATGCGCTCAAGAAATCAGGTGATCGCCTATAAATACTCCAGGTCTCTCAGATACGCTTCCACTGACACTCTAACTGAGAAAGCTCCATTGAAGCTTGAGCAAAGCTCCGAGTTCTCGAGAGGCCATTGAGGAACTCTTCTGCGAGAGCCTTCTCCTCATATATACTTGCTGTGAATTTTCACTTACTTAAGCATCAGAGGGTCTTCCGCAGAGGGCCACCACAAATACCCTCTGTGTAAGGACTGTCTTGCAGGTCCCATCCAGGCAAGAGATCAACGTCCAAATCCGGAGCCGAGCTGCACCCGAGTCGGAGAGCGAATTTCCGTGGCAACATTTTTATTTTTTATTAAATATGTCTTGAATTTTATATATCGGGCCCGATTTTTTGACCCGACCCGATATTCTTGTTGGGTCCGGACCAAACCGGTCCGATAGGGTTTATTTTATGGAAGTATTTTTTTGGGGCGTATATATATACGTGTTAAAACTTCTGTAAGGTTTTGACCTCCTCTCTTTTGATAATGGAATTTGTTTGCCTTGCCCGTGGATGTAGATCACCATGATCGAACCACGTAAATTCTTGGTGTTCCTTTGTTTATTGTTTGATTTGTTCATTGAATCTGATTTTCTGCAACAAACTGGTATCAGAGCCTTGGTTCGGAAATAACTTTGTTGAAAAAAAAGGGAAAAGAGTTGCCCTAATCTACCGCCTGCCGCATCCTCTGTTTTCTTCTTCCGTTGATCTGCTGTCGCCTTCGATCGGGCTACTGTCACCGTACTTCAACGTCTCACGGCCAATAAGCATTGCCTTGTCGGTTGACACCGGATGCCGGACATCTACTCTCCCTTAATATAGGGTGAGGCCTTTTCCCCATCTTCGTGATCTTCTGCTCCAACTTCGTTGACTCTGTTCCAGCCGTGCTGTGAAGAGGAAGCGGCTGTTTCGTCCGTGAAGCTGTTCCAAGGATCTCTTCTTCTTCTTCAATCCAAACGGAAAGATCGTTTCGTTCTTAGGAATTCTTGGGATGTCATCTTTGAAGTTTCAGATTGCACCATTTGATGGACAGAACAACTTCGGATTATGGAGAATAAAGATGAAGGCTTTATTGAAGCGAGAGGGTTCTGTTAGGGCACTGGATAATAATTATACAGATGACATGACCACGACTGAGATTGAAGAGATGGATGAGAAGGCGCATAGTGCGATCCAGTTGTCTCTAGAAGACAATGTTTTGCGAGAAGTCGCAGATGAGGAAACAGCGGCTGGTCTTTGGAAGAAACTGAAAAGTCTCTACATGAAGAAATCTTTAACATCGAGACTTTATTTGAAGCAGCGTCTTTATACCCTAAAGATGCGAGAAGGTACGCCTATTAAGGAACACTTGAATGAGTTTAATAAGATTGTTATGGATATGAAAAATCTAGATATTAAACTCGAGGAAGAAGATCAAGCTTTGATCGTGTTATGCTCATTGCCTGCCTCATACGAAAATTTTGTGAACTCGATGCTTTATGGACGTGAATCCATAACACTAGAGGATGTTAAAGCATCCTTGAATTCTGCAGAATTGAGAACAAAATTGAATGGAAATACTAGTGGAGACAGGGCAGATGGTTTATTCGTGAGAGGTAGGGCCAAGAATAAGGATAAAGCTTCCAGAAAGAAATCTGTTGGTCGTTCAAAATCTAGGCCACCTGGAGATACGACGAACGTTGAGTGCTACTATTGTCACAAGAAAGGACATTACAAGTCAGATTGTCCTGTGCTCAAGAGAAAGGATAAGCAACGTAGTCAACGTCAAGATGCGGCGAATATTGCTGAGAAAGATGAGTCTAATGTGTCAGACAGAGTTCTTACGACATGCTCTGTTGTTAGCTTTTCAAACGATGTTTGGATAATGGATACAGGAGCATCATATCACATGTGCCCAAATAGGGAATGGTTCACCACATACGAACCATTGAATGGTGAATCAGTTTTTATGGGAAATGATGCAGTATGTAAAATTATGGGAATTGGTACTGTTTAGATTAAGTGCCATGACAAAGTTGTGAGAACCTTGACTGAAGTTAGGCACATACCAGACTTGAAGAGAAACCTTATTTCTTTGAGCTGTTTGGATTCCATTGGGTGTATGTACTCAGGTGGAGGTGGAGTTCTAAAAGTCACCAAAGGCAATCTAGTTGTGATGAGAGGAAACAAGGTGAATCACTTGTATCATCTACAGGGTAGCACAGTTATGGGTTCTTCAATTGGCACAGCAAATTCTGTTTCTGCTGATGATAGAACAAAATTGTGGCATATGCGTTTGGGCCATATGAGTGAGCGTGGCATGACAGTTTTGAGTAAACGTGGTTTACTATGTGGTGAGCGGACATCCTTACTAGATTTCTGTGAGCACTGTGTTCTTGGCAAGCAGTGCAAGGTCAGTTTTAGTACAGGCACACATTCAACGAAGGGTACATTGACTACATACATTCTGATTTATGAGGACCGGCACAGGTTCCATCTAAGGGTGGTGCTCTTTACTTTGTGACATTTATTGACGATTATTCCAGAAAAGTTTGGGTTTATTTTCTGAAAAGAAAAAGTGAAGTGTTTGAAACCTTCAAGAAGTGGAAAGCCCTTGTTGAGAATCAGACAGGGAAGAAGATCAAACGTCTGAGGACCGATAACGGTCTTGAGTTCTGTGGTGGTGATTTTAATGAATTCTGTGTAGATGCAGGTATCGTTCGACACCGTACAGTCAGGTACACTCCACAGCAAAATGGAGTGGCAGAAAGGATGAACAGAACTTTATTGGAGAGGGCAAGATGCATGCTCTCTAATGCTGACATGGAAAAGGCTTTTTGGGCTGAAGCAGTTAACACGTCTTGCTATCTGGTTAATCGTTCTCCTTCAACAGCAATTGAATGCAAGACTCCTTTTGAGATGTGGTCAGGTAAGCCTTGTGATTATTCAAATCTAAAGATTTTTGGATGCCCTGCTTACTATCATGTTAAGGATGGTAAACTTGAACCTAGAGCAAAGAAGTGTATCTTTGTTGGTTATGCTGATGGCATGAAGGGTTATCGTCTGTGGTGCATAGAACCTAATTCACCTAAATTCATTATTAGTAGGGATGTTACTTTTAATGAAAAGTTTATGCTAGATCAAAGAAATGTTGTTGATGAGTCTGCAGGAAACCATGAGAGTGATACAAATGAGGTGGAGGTTCAGGTCGAGCTTCGAAAAAAAGGCTCTCAAAATGATTTGAGCGAGCAATTATTACTATTGATTCTAGTTCAGACGAGGAAGCTCAAGATGAGGTGGAGCAGCCATACTCTATTGCTACTGGCAGAGAAAGAAGGGAGATTCGAGCCCCTCAAAAATATGGGTTTTCTGATCTGGTGGCTTATGCTCTTACGACAGCAGAAGATATGTGTATTCAGGAACCATCTACTTATACTGAAGCTGTTACTTATTCGGAATCAGAAAAGTGGACTGTTGCTATGGCTGAAGAACTGGAATCACTTCACAAGAACCAGACTTGGGACTTGGTGCCATTGCCTAAAGAAAAAAGAGCCATTGGGTGTAAATGGGTCTTTAAGAAAAAGGAAGGTATCCTAGGAGTTGAAATTAGTAGATGCAAGGCAAGACTTGTAGCTAAAGGTTACAATCAGAGGGAGGCAATTGATTATGATGAAGTATTCTCTCCTGTTGTGAAACACACTTCTATTCGTGTGTTGCTGGCTATAGTTGCTCAATTTGACTTAGAGCTTGAGCAACTCGATGTGAAGACAGCCTTTTTGCATGGTGAGCTTAAGGAGACTATTTATATGGCCCAGCCGGAGGGCTATTATGTAGAAGGCAAGGAAGATCATGTATGTCGATTGAAGAAATCGTTGTATGGTTTGAAGCAGTCTTCAAGACAGTGGTATAAAAGATTCGACAGTTTTATGATACAGAGCGGTTATCATAGGAGCAGCTATGATAGTTGCGTGTATTTCAGGAAAGTTTAAGATAAATCCTTTGTTTATCTCCTTTTATACGTGGATGACATGCTCATTGCTGCAAAGAACATGACAGATGTGTTGATCTTGAAGAAATGTCTCAGTAAGGAGTTTGAAATGAAAGATCTGGGTCCTGCCAAGAAGATCTTAGGAATGGAGATTCAGAGAGACAGAAAAGCAGGTAAGTTATATCTCTCACAGAGGAGATATATTGAGAAGGTACTTGAGAAGTTTGGGATGCAAAACTCTAAGCCTGTCAGTACACCTTTAGCATCACATTTTAGACTCTCAGCTATACATTCACCTTAGTCAGAGGTCGAGGAGGCTGTAATGTCTTCTGTCCCATACTCCAGTGCAGTTGGTAGCTTGATGTACGCTATGGTATGCACTCGTCCCGACATTGCGCAGGCAGTTAGTGTGGTGAGCAGATATATGGCACATCCTGAAAAGGTCCATTGGCAGGCAGTGAAATGGATACTTAGGTATCTTAGAGGCTCCACAAAATTGGGCATAATGTTTGATAGAATAGTTCTAACTGTACTTCTATTGTGGGATTTGTGGATTCTGATTATGCTGGGGATATTGATAAGAGAAGATCTTTGACTGGCTATCTTTTCACATTATCTGGCTCGGCTATAAGTTGGAGATCAACCTTACAGTCGACAGTTGCTTTGTCTATAACAGAGGCAGAGTATATGGCAGCAGTAGAAGCAGTAAAAGAAGCTATTTGGTTATGAAATCTTGCTCAAGAACTTGGGCTCAAGCAGGAAGACAATTCAGTTGT
>UESW01004001.1:2048466-2083190 GCA_900491605.1 Calamus simplicifolius
GGCTCCGTACCCACCGAGTCATCCCTCGAGCGGCACACAAACCTCCGAGGTGGTTCTCAAGGAGCTTGCCAGCATCGCAGCCTACGGGACACCACTCGGCCCCGGCACGGACGTGCCCCCGAGTCGGTTGAGACCCTAAAGGCTCCGTACCCATCGAGTCGCCCCTCGGATGGCAAACAAACCCCCGAGATGGTTCTAAAAGAGCTCGCCGATCCTTACGGTCTCCAAGTCTGCTAAGTCGGCCCCGACCACCCCTGGTCGGTCCCACTCGGCCCTGACATCTCCAAGGTCGACCGAGTCGGCCCAGACCTTCCTCGGTTAAGCTCCACTCGGCCCTCGACGTTTTCAAGCCAATCTCGGTGCTAAGTTGCCCTCGGATAGTTCTAAGTCCTTAGAATATTCGAGCGCAGACGAATCTCCCTTCAAACGGCCTGCGACAGCTCAAGGCATCTTAAGTAACCTCCTACGTGGCCGGCTTATACCTCAAAGACGCATCTCAACATTGGCCAACCTGATACAATGGTTCGGCCATGGCATTATCAATGTGCGCAACACTCAAAGTTAAGGAGCATCTCAGAAGAAAGGTCCTCTCTCATTAACAGGTATGGGGCCCGTTTTATTGCTAGTTGCATAATGAAACATTCGGCCCAGAGGAAAGAAGAAACAAGCAAGATAAAGTACAAAAGCGTCTTCACGAAAAGCTCTTCTTCATTAATAATGAAATTGAAGTATAAAATTTGGCCCGAGGCCGGTTACAAAAAGAAAAGGGAAAAGAAACAATAACTTTTCAGGGCTCGTTTGGGCCCGACTCTCCCTTATCGTCCTCTTCCTCCGCCGGCTCCTCATCAGATTCCTCGGGTCGAATCCCCTCGAGCTCGGCAATATCAATTTTAAGAGCCGCAGACACCTTAGTCTTGCACATCTCGAAGCCCTTAACGTAAGCATCGAGGCTGGCTTCAAGGACTTCCTTCGCGAACTCTGGTGAAGCCTTATAATTGCATATCACCTGCCCCGCCTCTGCCTCGGCTCATTGTGCCCTGGCCTTGGCCTCCTGGGCTTGCGCCCCGGCCTCCCTGGCTCGGCCCTCGGCTTCTTCGGTGCGTGCATTGGCCTCGTCCGCACAGGCCATGGCCCCAGCCTTCTCGTGGCCTGCCTCGACCGCCGCCTTCTCCATGGCAGCGGCTCTCTCCACGGTGGCCCGGGCCTCATCTCGTGCCGCCACGGCCTCCCTCTCGGTGCATTGAAGCTGGCGGACCAGCTCTTCATTCTGCACCGCATCAGCCTTCAGCCGATCCGAGACCAATTCCAATTTGGCCTTGGCTGCCCAGGTTCTCCTCCCAGGCCTTGGCCTCCTGATGAAGTCAAGCAAGGCTCTGGGACTGCGCCATGCTCTCCTTCTTGTACTTATCGGCTCGCGCCATGGACTTTATAAGCGCGTCCACGGAATGAGACATCGCCTCATGTAGGGTGATTGCACCGTTGGCCATCTACAGCAGAGGAATATATTAACCACAAGAAGACTGAGATATCGGATGACACGTCTAAAAATGAAAAGAACTCAAAGGGTTACCTAGACAACGGAGACCACCACCATGTCTAGGAGCACGGAGTGGCTCATCCATCGCGTCTCCTCCTCGGACTCGGCAGTCCGAATCTTTGACAAGAGACTGGCAGCCCGTCCGGTGTCTATCATAGAGCCGAACATGGGCGCCGGTCGCGCCGTCTTCTCCTGCAGCCCTTTAGCCCGAGGGCGAGTCAGGCGGCGTGCTGATCGCTGGGATGAGCTCCCCGGTTCATCCCTCTGCTTCTTGGTCGCCTCCATCCTAGTCTCGTACTTTCTGATGACTAGCTCCCCCTCTCAACAGCTAGGGGAGCACTCTCCGTCTCCGACTCGGCGGCAGTCGGAGGGCTGACAATAACTATAACCTGCCCCGCCTCAGGCACATCGGTGGCAGCAGGGGCTTCTTCTTCAAGATCCACAATCACCACGGCGGCTTTGGTGGTGACCGGAATCTCTCCTTCCTCTATCTCGGTCCCGGCCGGCCTCGGGACCACTTCTCCAACCGGCGCTTCCTTAGCCGGCTCCTCTGCAGGCGTTGGAGCCTTGGAGACTTCAGCGGCTTGGGTCGGCCCGGCCCGCTCCCCTCTTCGAGCTTTCTTCGCCGGCCTTGACGTTTCCCCAGCTACCGGCCTCTTTTGCTTCAAGGCGGCCTCAAACGCACCGGCGGAGAACTTCATTGCTGCATCCAAAAATGAGAAATGTTAGCAACAGCGTATAGCAATCTTCTGATCGAGATAGAAGGAATCGGGCGTCGTGCTCACCAACCACCGAGGCTAACTCAGTTTCTATCAGGTTTTCCTCGGACAGGAGTTCCTTGTAACTAGGGATTTGACAGTTGGACAATTGGGTGAAGAGTTCCCTATCTCTCTCCCCCACGGTGGCATTATCATTGGAGCTGGTGTCCGGCTCCATCCAATCGGTCCTCACCCCCTCAACATGGGCAAAAAGGAAGCAGAATTTTCATCCCCTAATCTTGGACGGAAGATCTAGGGGGAAGGCCCTACCCGGTCTAGTGGTGAAAGCCTACCAGGCCCCCTCACCTTGGCGGCAGAGCTTGTAGAAAGCCCGGAACAGTGATAGCCCGGGCCGAGCCCCTGGAAATAACAAAGAATGACAAAGGCGCAAATGATCCGAATCGAGTTCGGAGTCAACTACGCCGGCACTAGCCTATACATGTCTAAAAGGTTCAGAAAAAAGGGGTGGAAAGGAAGGTGTAGCCCACACCGAAAAAATTTCTCATACAGAGCGACCCGATCGGGGTAGGTGGAGGTCACTCTATCTTCGGGCCCCGACATGGACAGATGAATGAAGCTGGGGACCATGTACTTAGCCCTAATGGCCTCTACATCTTCGGGGGTCACAGTTGAGGCTACTCCTGACGGACCAGCTGGATCAAGACTCACCGCCAGAGGTTATCCCGGACGACGGAAGGATACGGGAACTGCCCTAATAGGGGAGGCTGAGGAAGACGGAGGTCCGGTTGTCGTCGATCGATTACGGATGGTAACGCCATCCACCGCCCAGGGCATCTGGCTAACTGAAGGGGTTTGGTCTTCACTATTGGAATGTGAAGTTTCTAATAAAGGCCTCTTACCCTCCCTAACGGCACGGTGGTCCATGGATGAAGATGAAAGATGAAACTAACCTAGAAATCAAAGAGAATTTAAAGGCAAAAAGGGCTCAGGTTGCAGAAGAATTCAGGAGAAGGAAAGCTGGAAGAAGGCGATGGTAATGTAAAAGCTTTCCCTAAGCCCTTGGGGCGCTTTTATACCCCCATCTCCGAATAACGATAATCGAAGCTCCGCCACGTAGCGCTCTCCTATTGCGCCATGAGCTGTCCACCGGAAATCTTGCCTGCGCTCGAGACGTGCCGCCTCGATTCGCCCCGAGGAGCGTGATCCCCGACCAATCGCGGGGCATAGAAAACGAAGAAGCGATGATGACCTTTACCTTTTTCCATTCCCCCAATAGGCTTCCTTTTCGAGGCATCGGGCGCTAATGTCAGCCCTCACCTACCGCATGATTATGAAAGATTTTCGAAGCGATACTGCCTCGGGACGATGCGCTAGCTCACCAAGCTATTAAAAGCGCACTAAAGAGCAATCATTTTTTGAATTTTTGCGCCCCTCTCGCCCAAAGGGCAGCGGGCATGTGGCCCTTCGCGCTCAGGGACGGGGGGGCATCTGATGTAGCTGACGTAGCCACGAGGTCAATTATGAAAAAATTAAAATCTTAAGGCGGCCCCGCCCTAGTATCTCCAAGTCGGCCAAGTTGGCCCCGACCTTCCCTGGTCGGCCCCGCTCGGCCCCGGCATCTCCAAGTCGGCCAAGTCGACCTCGACCTTTCCTGGTCAGCCTCGGCATCTCCAAGTCGGCCAAGCCAACCCCGACCTTCTCTGGTCGGCCCTGCTCGGCCCCAGCATCTTCAAGTCGGCCAAGCCGGCCTCGACCTTCCCTGATCGGCCCCGCTCGGCCCCAGCATCTCCAAGTCGGCCAAGTCGGCCCCGACCTTTCCTGGCCGGCCCCGCCTCGGCATCTTCAGGTCAGTCGAGTCGGTCCTGCACGGCCTCGGTGCCCTCAGGAGGGTCGAGGTTATCCCAAGTCGGCCCCAGAACGGTCCTGGCTGTTCATGCCGCCGTCCTTCTGACCCGCACCGCCTGGCATCCCGAGGCCCAACTACCCACTGGCCATGCTGCTGATGGGACTGGACCTAACTACCTATCAGCCCCACTGACTGATGGGACGTAGCTCACCAACCGCCATTTTCTCCTCTCCGATGGGACAGGACCCACCAACCAGCTCAAATTTATGCAACCCCACGAACCCCGCGGACATTCCTTTCTTACGGAACTCCACATGGTTGTGCAGGTATCAACCTCCTATAAAATGGTAAGTCCACTCAGAAACAAGGTACACAAACTCATACGCTCGCTATCCTGATACCCAGAAAGGTATTCCCCCCTTTTGGAGGACTCATTTTTCTCCCCAGAGCTCGTTTGAGCTCTCCCTCAACCATGACTCCGGTTACTGACTTGAGCGTCGGAGGGTCCCCACCGAAGCATCCCTCCGATCTTGGGACTTTTTGCAGGCCATCCGATCAGGCGTGAGACCGCAGATTAAGCAGCTCTCTTCTTTCGACATTCAAGATCGATGATCAGGCGTCATCAACTACAAATCGTCAAAGCACACATTTGAAACTTCGGGCGACGACCATATCTCGCTAAAAGACGGCGTCATATTTAACATCAAGCAACTACAAGCATAAGACTCGTGCTTACGTTTGATTTTCAATTTTTTTCCATTTTATTTTTATTTTCTAAACATATTTTTTATATTTTTATTTAAAAAAAATCTAGTAAGTGAAAATAAAAATTAGTTTTTATTTTCTATTTTTTTATAAAAACATCTTTTAAAAGGGAAGGCAAAAGAAAAAGAAGAATATATTATTTGTTGACATTATTATAAATTCTCTTTCATATTTTCTATACCTTTTTATTTAGTTAAAAATGATGAAAATATTTTTAAGTAATTTTTAAATTTCTATTTTATCAAAAATGTTAGTGCAATATTTTTTATTATTTTTTATAAAAATAATAAATAAAAATAAAATTGTTTTCAAAAATCAAGCAAACCCTTAATTCTCTCGCACCTCTTTTTTATCATTTGGACCTTCAGCTAGTCATCTTTTCTTAACTTTTTTTTTAATTATTTTGAAAATGCTTCCTCTACCTTTTTTTTTATTTTATTCTGATGTCGCCTCATCGAATTCTTCTCTATTTTTTTTTTTTCTTACTGAAAGCTACAATGCTAACTATTGATATATAGCCTGCTTCTTTTCCAGCCTCTTCCTCCTAATTTTACCTGCTTGTTCGACACTACACAAGGCGGCTAAGTAGCTGCTGTGCTTCTTGTTGGCTATAAAAGAGTGCATCACAACTTAATGGACTCTGTACCTGTAAGTGTAGTTTGTGTGAAGGATATGAATGGGATTAGTCCCACATTGAATAACTAGAGAATTAAATATTTATTTATATATTGGTGGACTCTTTTTCTTGTTGAAATGGGTATTAAAGGAAGGATGAGTTGAGGGCCTATAATATATATTTAAAGTCAAAGATGGGCACTTGGGGCATCTTGGGCATGAAAGTCAAGCCCAAATCGAATTTGGTTTTGCAGTTAATTTCTGCAGTCCCTGTTTTTTTTTTGAAATAATTTTCGGTTATGCCAAAAAGATGTCTCTTGAATACAACCATTCATTCCAACTATTTTTAATGTGGATTTTCATTCTCTATAAAAAAGAAAAAGGATATTCTCAACAGAAGATTATTACTTGCAAACAATAATCTTGAATTTGTTGTATCCTGAAGTATTTTTTGCAGATTCTCATTTGCAACTTTTAGTGGGGGCAAATAAACACTAAAAGGAAAGTGTTCATTCACGCCTCATAATCCAGATTCCCCGTACAGTTTTATTCTAACATTCTTTTAGTGTTTATCTCCTTTGTTCATCAATGGAAAACCAAACTGATTCTACATTCAAAGTCATGAACCAAGACTTCATGAAACTTGATCGTTTTGATGACACTAATTATACTCGTTGGAAGGATAAGATGATGTTCTTCCTTACTGCTTTGAAGGTTAGATATGTGTTAGATCCGAACTTGCCACAAACTTTAGTCTCTTCTCCTGATGAAGCCGAAGATGTAAAGAAGGAACATTCAAAATGTCAAGAGGATGAATTGTTGTGCCGAGGACATAGTCTCAACACCCTTTCAGATCATTTATATGACTTGTTCACTTCGATTCAGTCCCCTAGAGAAATCTGGAATGCTTTGGAATTCAAATACAACACTAAAAAATAAGAAGCAGATAAGTTTCTTGCACTACAATTTTTGAATTCAATATGGTTGATTATATTTCGGTTTTGGATCAAGTGCATGAATTACAAATTATAGTATCCAAATGAAAGATTCGAAAGTTGATGTTGGTGAACCATTACAAGTAGGGGCTATAATTGCCAAACTTCCTCCATCTTGGAATTATTATAGGAAGAAATTGTTGCATTCTTCTAAAAGTTTCACTTTGGAACAATTGCAAAAACATCTCAAAATTGAAGAAGAAACAAGAATTCGAGATGGTAAAAGGCTTGGAATAGAATCTTGGTTCCAAAGTGAATTTTGTTGATGTCAACAAGGCTGGGATTAAATTCGGGAACAAATCTAGAAATAAGAGAAAGAATCCTGAATCAAGTTCAAGCAATGATTCCAAGAAGAATAAGACTTGTTTCTATTGCAAGAGGAAAGGGCACTTCAAAAAAGGAGTGTAGATTTTGGAACAAAATGAAGAATGATCATGTTGGTTCTAGTGGCAAAGTTAATGTGACCGAAGCACAAGAGAAAGAGTTACAAAATCTTGTTGCTATGGTTTTCGAAATGAAATTTCAATGGTAACCAAAGTGCATATGGCTTCTGTCTTCAACACTAATGATTGGTGGTATGATTCAGGTGCAACTATTTATATATGCAATGATAAGAATCAATTCAAGAATTATGAAGTTGCTGCTCAAGGACATGAAGTGTTGATGGAAAATAATAATACTGTCAAAGTTCATGGCAAAGGAACCATTGAAATCCATTTATTTTGGGAAAGAAGTTAACTTTAATTAATGTTCTTCATGTACCATAAATTAGGAAGAATTTAATTTTTACAAATTTGCTTTGTAGAGGAGGATTCAAGACTGTTTTAGAATCCGACAAACTTATCCTCTCAAAGAATGGGGTCTTTGTTGGGAAGGGATATGCTTGTGATGGAATGTTCAAACTTTCTGTAAATTATGTTGTTGTTAATAATAATAGAGTGTTTCTGTTTATATGGTTGGTTCATCAATTAATTTATGGCATTCATGCTTAGCACATGTAAATTTTAGATCACTTAAGTTTATAGCTAAAAATGGTTACATAACATACGAAAATGATAACCACGATAAGTGTAAAATTTTTATTCAAGCTAAGATTACTAAATTACCATTTCCTAAGTCCGAAAGAAATTCTGAAATTTTACAATTATTCATTCGGACATATGTGAATTAAATGAAAATTTGACTAGAGGAGGAAATAGATATTTCACCACATTCATTGATGATTACTCTAGGTATACCTATGTCTATCTTATGAAGCATAAAGATGAAGTGTTCGACAAGTTTAAATTGTATAAATGTTGTTAATGGGTAATAACAAGTTAATGATAAGGGTTTGAGTGCTAGGTCTTGCAAGTTAGCAAGTTAGTACCATGATTTAAGAGGGTGAGTGTATACAAACACTCTTAATGAAATTATTTCACCTATATGAGCATGAGGAGTGGTGCCGCTTTTAGCAAAGTAAATAAAACTTTGTAAATGCTCATGAAATCAGGATGTAGCACATGGCCTTAATAGTGCTGATTATTATGAGAACTACTTTAAAAGTCATGTAGCGATGCGTGTGTGGCAATTCTGATTTAGTGAAAAGAATCACAGTTTAAGCTTGGGCCACTTATGATTTTGCTAATGTCTTGAATTACTTATACTAACTAAAGGTTTAAAACAAAAGTTACCTTTAAGTATGCGTTTAGCTATGTATATGACTATTCCGAGTTCACACAAACTAAGTGGGGGATTGTAAGTATAGTTTGTGTGAAGGATGTGAATGGGATTAGTCCCACATTGAATAACTAGAGAATTAAATACTTATTTATATACTGGTGGACTCTTTCTCTTGTTGAAATGGGTATTAAAGGAAGGATGAGTTGGGGGCCTATAATATATATTTAAAGTCAAAGATGGGCACTTGGGCACTTAAGGCATCTTGGGCATGAAAGTCAAGCCCAAAACCGAATTTGGTTTTGCAGTTAATTTCTGCGGTTCCTGTTTTTTTTTGAAATAATTTTCGGTTACGCCCAAAAGATGTATCTCTTGAATACAACCATTCATTCCAACGTTTTTAATATGGCTTTTCATTCTCTATATAAAAAAAAAGATGTTCTAAATAGAAAATTATTGCTTGTAAACACTAAAGGAAAAGTGCTCATTCATGCCTTAAAATCCAGATTTTTCGTACAGTTTTATTATAACGATACCAACTGTAGTACAACTGTAACTACCCGGCCAAGAAACAACACCCTCTTGGCGGCCTATAAATAAGATCTTGATCCCTTCGACCTCACTCTCATCCCTCTTTCTTTCTCCGTTCCCTAAGCAAAGCCACCATGCCTATTTTTCCAGGCCGAAGTAGTGCCAAAGTGTAGCCATCCTCTCTAGCTACCTGTGAGCACTACTTTTGCTCATGGCCATGCCAAAGACCAGGACACCATTGCCACATTGTCGTCACCTTCTCTTCACTCCGGTGATCAGGTAGGCCCCAGTCTCAATTGAATTCTACTTTCGTTGCTGATCAAAAAATTTATAAAATGAGTCCCTAATCGGGTCGACCAGCCGACCGCTTTAGCTGCCATCGTGACACCGGCCCCGACGGGACCTCCGATCACCTCCCCACTCGTTGTTGCAGTCGATTGGGAGCTCTGGCCACCACTGATGTCGCTTGTTTTAGGATGACTTAATTTGCTTTCAGAAAATCGAAAGCCGGTGATCGCTGCTCGACTATTGACACTACTAGGCCATCGTTCTTTACCCAAGGAACCGCATCTAAGTTCGGCAAAAAGAAGAAGAAGAAGAAGAAGATAATGAACATCTTTTGTTAAAGATGAAAGAATTTTATTGTTTATATAAATATTACTGTTGCTGCCGGGATATGTCCTCTGACTCGGGCGTGGCCGGTCTCCTCCTGATTTGAGCTTCCTCCTTGGTGGACCTGCACAGAAGTCCTCACGCGAGAGGCATTGGGGGTGGCCCTTCGCGGAAGACCATTCGACGCTCAAATCAGCGGTGATCAGCGATCAACAGAAAATGGGGAGAAGGATTTCTCTGGGGAGTCCCTCCAGAGGTGGCCAATCGGGAGCTCCAGAGGAGCACCGACGAGTAGTGAGAGAGAGAGAGAGTGAGTGAGTGAGCCAGAGGCTGTTAGCGCATACCTGAGAGAATCTGGGAATGTTGTATTTATATGCAATCACCTGGATTTGAGCGCCTTCTAGAAGGTTCGAAGGTTGTTAGAATTCGTATCAAGCTGTTATGAAACCGGTGGGATCCGTATCTCGTTTGTTAAAGGATCGATGGCTGGAAGGGCCCCTTGATGGCCTGAGATCTGATGAGTGCGTAGGTCCTAGGCCGTTATTCTAGATCCTAGACCACTCCTCAATATGATCCTTTGTTTGGGATTTGTTACGATAGGCCTAGGCTCTCCCGCGTCGGATTTCGCAGAGGTGAGTATCGAGTCATGGATTGCTCGAGGAGGCCGAGCTATGGAAGCTCGGGGGAGGCCGAGCTACAGGAAGTCGAGGAGGGCCGAGCTATGGAAGCTCGGGGGGAGACCGAGCTACAGGAAGCTCGGGGGAGACCGAGCTACGGGAAGCCCAGGGGGAGGACGAGCTACGGGAAGCTCGGGAGGCCGAGCTATGGAAGCTTTGGGGAGGCCGAGCTACAGGAAGCTCGAGGAGGGCCGACCTATGGGAAGCTCGGGGGAGGCCGAGCTATGGAAGCTCGGGGGAGGCCGAGCTACAGGAAGCTCGGGGAGGACGAGCTACGGGAAGCCCAGGGAGGTCGAGCTACAGGAAGCTCGAGGAGGGCCGAGCTATGGGAAGCTCGAGGGAGACCGAGCTACAGGAAGCTCGGGGAGGTCGAGCTACAGGAAGCTCGAGGAGGGCCAAGCTATGGAAAGCTCGGGGAAGGATGAGCTATGGGAAGCTCGGGAGAAGCCGAGCTATGGGTGGCTCAGTAAAACCGAGCCATAAGTTGCTCGGCCCGCCAGACCACATTAGTTGGTTCGTTCTCTATAGACGTAACGTAGCGGCCGGGGGAATAAAGCTAATCTTAGCCCCTTCGCATGATTATCAATGCAATGACGATTCTACCCCTCAACAATTACAATCTTTTTTGGTCAAATCTTGATCGATACAACAACAAACTCTTGGCTTTGACCGTCCTGATACAGAAACAGTTGCAATGCATAATGACAGTCTTGATAGCCATTATTTGCCTTGAAATGTTCCATTTCAGAAAATGAAATAGTCTTAAAAGAAAAATTATAATAGAAAATAAGTATTGATAACAGAAAAATAATACCATTAATTTCATGAAAATAATCCATTTAATTGAGAGGTAATTTAAATTTTGAAATATTGTTTTGACATAAATAATATGAGTATGAATGATGTTAATATCTATTTTTTATATTTTAAAATGCATGAAAAATATTGTCCTTTTTCTAAAGATAATATTTTTTATATTTTTATATAATATATTGTGAAACTTGCTTAAGTTGACTTTGAGTCAATCCGACGCACTCTTTGTTTAACTCAAAGGGGAACTTAGCAAATCTTGTTAGAATGGGAGTAAGAATTTGGTCATTGTTGGATTTAGGAAAAAACTTTTATCTTTAGCTAATTTTTCTTTTTCAAACTAGCCATTGCTATTTCTCTGAAACAATCTCTTCTTTCTTATTATTGTTGATTTTGAATCATTATTAGCCATCGATTTGCTCTAGTCAATCACCCTAGGTCACTTTCTTGTTCTTGAGTGCTATCAAAACTAATAAATGACTATCAAGGGTTGCCTAGTTGCTTCCTTTGAAGTATCTCGTTTTAACTGTTAATGATCGAGATGATGTTGGGCCATTGGAGAGGCACGAAGTTTCTTCCCTTTCTCTCTATCTTGTACTTTTCTTTCAACTTTGTGCTATTGATTTTCATACTTCCTTATTTTATGGTAGTAATTGTTAGGTAATGGGCCAAAAAGCCTTGAATATACTAATGAGCCTTGAAAGCCCATTACCTTCTTATGTGTGTGAATAAAAAATTAATAGGACATTCATTCCCACATCAAAAAAATTAAAAAAGAAAGATTCACTTATATGAAAACCTCTTCCTTCATGCTTAAGTTCCTTAGGCGCGCATGCGCGTATGCGAAGGGCACAATGGGCATTTGTAGGTGCACTTCGCTTTAAATTTTTTCTTGATCATGAGGATCGAATGATGGAAACTGATCGGATTAAGATGAGGGGCTGAGATCAAATGATGATTTGGATGATCAATGATCAGAGCAGTGTTGATCATTTGATCATGGATTGGTTGATCGATCAGTTAAATGGTCAAGATCAAACACTTGAGAGCATCGTTGATCGATTAGATAAGGGGACTAGATTGAATCCAAAGATCAATAGAATGAAGGGTTAGGATCGAACACTGAGATGCGGTGATTGATCATGATCACAATCGCGGCAATGTCGATCTATCGGCGCGTACCCGATTGGCTGATCGATCAACAGTTGACCACTAGTGGACTGTTGGTGATAAGGCGCCCATCCGATCATGCCGTTTATGATAGACGATCGTTTCGATCATGAAACAGCATATCAAAGCCATGCAATGACTTATCGGATCACGTGATCATCAGATCATGATGGTGAAACGATATATCGAAACATGGATTGGCTTATATGATCGAGTGATCGTCATATTATGATTGTGAAATGATGTATCAAAGGCTGATAAGACCCTCCATTCGTTTTCTTTGATCACATCCGATCAAATCAAATTAAACCCGTAAGGATGCATCCAAAAGACACCTAAAGGCTATAAATAGGACCTTAGACATTTGCATTTCATTCAATCAATCTCAAATTCCTCTCCTCTGTTAGGCATTTACATACTCTCCTAAGGAAAGTATAGCTATAGTGCAAAAAAAAAAAGAGAGAAGTAAAGAAAAAAGAGATAAGCAAAGAAAAAAGAGAAAAGCATTCTTGGTTCGAATTTTGATGAATTGTAGTGATGCATTCATCAAAAGAAGACTGTTGTATTATGGGAGATAATCGTCATACAAACCGTAAGCATCTTTGAGGAACGAAATTGTCTTAAGAACATAGAGCGTAACTCTAGACTCAGTCTTATTAACTACGTAGCCACAATCTGCGCCAACAGTAACATCTCTCTCTTCTTCCCTTATTTAAACCTTTTCATTGAATTTCTCTCTTCTATTCTCTCTTTTCCTTCTGTATCTCTTGACATGGACCTCAGGCAAACCTCAACGAAAGATCCGCTCTCTATTTTATCTTCCTACGCCAATTGTGGGATCTCAATTAGACTTGTGATTGCTTGTTGTGTTGACATCCACATCCACCATCACAGAATATGATCAGATTATCATCAACAACTTCTATCAGACTATCTTTGCTTAGACTAGTCCTCCATTCCCTTATTTTATCAAATTGTTACCCAAATTCGCATTGATGACGCCAAGCCACCGTTCTTAAACGTCGGGGAAGACGGATGTCCTCTCCTTGAAGTCCTGCAAAAAAAAGTCCCCAGGGACCGGCGGCGCCGGTGGGGACCCTCCGACGATCAAGTCAGTTGCTTGGGCTCAGACAAAGAACCGCTACAGCCCAGAGAGGCTGAGGCGGTTAGGGTTTTTGCTGGGAGGAAGAAAGCTCAGAAAAACCAGAGTTCAGATGCCACTTACAGCGCTAGCTCTTGTCCTTATATTTGTCCGAATACCTTCTCTTACAATCTGAGGAGATCACCTTTGTACCATGGCTACACGTGCCGGAGACATTCCTATACTGCTTGTTGACGTGACATCATACGTGTCCAACGACCGCGAAGGCATGCAGTGCGTCGGGGAAGACGGACGTCCCTCTCCTCGAAGTCCTGCAAGAAAAGTCCTCAGGGACCGGCGGCGCCGATGGGGACCCTCCGACGATCAAGTCAGTTGCTTGGGCTCAGACAAAGAACCGCTACAGCCCAGAGAGGCTGAGGCTGTTAGGGTTTTTGCTGGGAGGAAGAAAGCTCAGAAAAACCAGAGTTCAGATGCCACTTACAGCGCTAGCTCTTGTCCTTATATTGTCCGAATACCTTCTCTTACAATCTGAGGAGATCACCTTTGTACCATGGCTACACGTGCCGGAGACATTCCTGTACTGCTTGTTGATGTGACATCATACGTGTCCAGCGGCTGCGAAGGCATGCAGTGCGCGCCGCCGGCTGACGAGACCGAGCACAGTTACGAGTGGCAGCCACCGTACGCCGTAGCAAGGCATGGCCGTGTACAGGGACATGCAATTTCCCATACGCCGTTATGAGGTATGGCCCTCCATAACGGGGCGGGGCAATCACGGATGTACTGAGAATCACGTGTGAGTACCACACGGCTTGGGACTATCGTTTTCCTTGGCGGTTAAGTTGCATGCTAATTGTTGACGACCTTCCCACCGAGACCGGAGAGGGTCCTAGGGGAGTGCAAGTGCTAGAGCACCCCAAGAAATGATGACCCCACCCCCCGACCCTGAGGGGGTCCCGGGGTGGAGAAGTGGCAGTGCACCCCGAGGCCGGTGGGGGCCTCGGGGTTAAGAATGATGACCCCACCCCCCAACCCGAGGGGGTCCCGGGGGTGGGGAAATGACAGTGCACCCCGAGACCGATGGGGGCCTCAGGGTTAAGAAATGATGACCCCATCCCCCGACCCCGAGGGGGTCCCGGGGGTGGGGAAATGACAGTGCACCCTGAGACCGGTGGGGGCCTCGGAGTTAAGAAATGATGACCCCACCCCCGACCCCGAGGGGGTCCCGGGGGTGGGGAAATGACAGTGCACCCCGAGACCGGGGGGGCCTCGGGGTTAAGAAATGATGACCCCACCCCTCGACCCCGAGGGGGTCCCAAGGGTGGGGAAATGACAGTGCACCCTGAGACCGGTGGAGGCCTCGGGGTTAAGAAATGATGACCCCACCCCCCGACCCGAGGGGGTCCCGGGGGTGGGAAAATGACAGTGCACTTCGAGACTGGTGGGGGCCTCGGGGTTAAGAAATGATGACCCTACCCCCCGACCCCGAGGGAGTCCCGGGGGTGGGGATATGACAGTGCACCCCGAGACCGGTGGGGGCCTCGGGGTTAAGAAATGATGACCCACCCCCCGATCCCGAGGGGTCCCGGGGGTGGAGAAGTGACAGTGCACCCCGAGACCGGTGGGGGCCTCGGGGTTAAGAAATGATGACCCCACCCTCCGACCCCGAGGGGGTCCCGGGGTGGAGAAATGACAGTGCACCCCGAGACCGGTGGGGGCCTCGGGGTTAAGAAATGATGACCCCACCCCCCGACCCCGAGGGGGTCCCGGGGGTGGGGAAATGACAGTGCACCCGAAGACTGGTGGGGGCCTCGGGGTTAAGAAATGATGACCCCACCCCCGATCCCGAGGGGGTCCCGAGGGTGGGGAAATGACAGTGCACCCCGAGACCGGTGGGGGCCTCGGGTTAAGAAATGATGACCCCACCCCCCGACCCCGAGGGGGTCCCGGGGGTGGGGAAATGACAGTGCACCCCGAGACCGGTGGGGGCCTCGGGGTTAAGAAATGATGACCCCACCCCCTCGACCCCGAGGGGGTCCCGGGGGTGGGGAAGTGATAGCGGCTGCCGTTACCTTCTCTGACGGTACTGGGATCAGTCATATCAGATGCCCCTCGCCCCTGGGGCGAAGCGGGTCCCACCACTGAGGCTCAAGGGGCATTCTCCACGTGGCTGATCCCCGGCCTCGCCCTTTATGCGGACGGTGCGGGGAACGTAAGGAGGCGGCCTTCCATACACTGTGCTAGCCACGATTGCCTTCGAGAATGAGGACGGGCTCTTCGGGGTCTGTGCGAAAAGGCGCATCATCATTTCCTCTCATTATGGCGACGTCAGTTGGGTCCCACCACTGGCTGGGGCGTGCTGCACAACGCGCTGGGGTGTTCCTCGAGGCGAGCCGGCGTATGGCAAAGAGCCGCGTGGCCGACGAGACATGGCGGGACATTTTGAAAACTCAATAAAGCTAGGTGAGGGGGGGTGAACTGACGCCATACCGCCTTTGCCGTCGTCTTCTTCCTTGCTTGCTTTCCAATTTCTCCCATAGTCTGCGAGCCCGCGCCCGATTTTCTTTGCCCTCCCAGGTTAGCTTTTCCCATCTTAGACTTCCTTCTTCATTCATGAGTTCACTCTCTTGGACCTTGGAGGACGGTTCTGAGGACCGTCCTCCCTCTACGAGGCACCACACTTCTCCCACTCCTTCTCCCCCACTTGAATGGTCCTCTGACTCAGAGGACCGCGTTCCTCTGGCCCAGCGATGGGTCACTGGTGGAGCCCCATCGAGGGGCCGCCGGCTGGAGGCCAGGACCTCCTCGAGGGCGGAGGAGTCCCCAGAGGGGACGGCCTCCTCAATGACGCGGTCGGACCTGGAAAGGATCCGTACCCGCTACAGGATCCCCGGGAGATCGAATTATTCCCGCCAACCCCTGACGACCGGGTCATCTCCTCCCGACCCGGTCGGGTAGCTCTCTACGAGATCTGCCTACAGGCAGGTCTTCGTCCCCCTTTTCACCCTTTTTTTGTCAACCTCCTCGACTTTTACTCCTTGACCCCCTCCCAGCTAGTCCCAAATTCTTGTCGTGTAATTAGTGCTTTCATCATTCTCTGTCACCGTCTAGGTATCACCCCTAGGACCAGCTTATTTTGTAACTTCTATTCTCTCCGAGCCCAAAAGGGGTGGTGGCTATTCCAGCCCCGACCCAATAGGGTTCTGAAGCTCCTTCTACCTTCATCGATCAAGGGGTGGAAGCCCCGCTTCTTCTTCGCCAACGTCGATCAAGTCCGGCCCCGGTGGGGAGACCCCGACCTCCGAGGGAACGCCGTGGCTGTTCAACCTGGGGACCGGGAGGCGCTGGGGCTGCTGTTGGCCAGCAAAATTTCCCGATACACCTTGCTGTTATCGGAGGATAATCTGGAGTCGGCGGGCCTCATCTCTCATCGGGGTAAGCCTTCTCCACACTTAGCCAAAAATTCTGCCCCTTGCTTCCCTCTTTTTCTTTTCCTTCTTCTTTCTTCTCTCTTCTTCTTCTTCTCTTTTTTTTTTTTTTTTTTACTGTTCTAAAAGTACGACTTGTGCCACGCAGCGATGAAGATTCCGATCGCAAGGTTGGTGAAAGCCGCCTCCAAGAAAAGGGCCCGAGAAGGGCCATCCAGGGGGCAGCAGGCCCCGGCCCCAAAACGCCCGGTAGTCCGGCCTCTCCTCCGGCGCCAGTTCCTCCACCCCCGGCTCCGCAACATGTCCCGGCCGTCCCGAGGTTGACCTCACAGCTGATACTCCGCTGGAGGTGGGAGCGACAGTGGGGGCCCCCGCCGAAGAGCTAGCAGCGGAGGAGCCCATGCCAACTGAAGAGCTCCCGGCCCCCGAGAGATCGACTCCACCAGACGCCGCCAGGGATGGGGTGAGGGACCATTCTGCCCCGCGAGTCCACTCCCCGAGGGGCGCTTAGGAGCGGCCCACGCACAGAACCGGGGACATCCGAGATGGCGAAGGGAGGCGAGGGCGCATCCAGGCCGCCCCGAGACTCCCTGAGCGACGGTCGTTGGGCCGAGCAGGTCCTGGGTCCAGTTTTTGACCCTAGGATCGTTGAGGACCTCAGTCAGCAGAAGGCGGGTGCGTTCTTCCGGGACTCCTACGCGCCGTCGTCAGGGTAAGCAATCTTCTCGCCTCTCACCCCCATTATACATGCATATATACTTTATTTTGCTGACCTGGGGCTTACGCGTGCAGATTGCGCACTTCCTGAAGGCTGCCAGGGAGGTAATCCATGGAGGAAAGACCTTCTGCGGGAAACGCAGAAGGAGATTGAGGAGGCCCAGCGCCGTGCAGAGGCGGCAGAGAAGGCGCTGGAGGCGGTCAAGGACTCCTGCGCGAGCGAGGTGAGGGCCGCCATGAGCCGGGCGGAGATGGAGGCCGACCGTACGCGTGCAGCGCTTTCTCAAATGACGGAGGCTGTGAGCGCGGTCATGGCCAGAGATATGCATATCTCTGAGCTGACCTCAGCTCTCCGGAGGCCAAGGACCAAGCGGGCACGGCGGCGGAAGAGGCAAGGGCGGCGAGGGAGGAGGCAAGAGCGGCGAGGGAGGCCGAAAGGATTGCGGTGGAGGCCCTTGCTGCAGAAAAGACCCGAGCCACTGGGCTCGTAGAGGAATACAAGGCGTCTGGACGTTTGTAGACGACCTGGCCGAAGCTTCGGCCACCGTATTCCTTGACGGGTTCCAGTACGGCAAGGAGAAGGTAGCCAGAGATCTGAACTTCCCCGGGCCTTGGAGGTCGAACTGGAGTGGTTGTCAGACCTGCCCCTTCTGACGACGAGCCCGTACCGGCAGAGCCGTGAGCTCGCGCTTGTACTTTGCTTTTTCCCTTGTTTTTTGTAAGCCCGACAACGTCGGCGTTTTGTAGTTCCTTTCAGTTAATGAGAACACTTTTCAAAATGATTTTTGAATTGTCGTTGACTTCATTAATTTGATAAGTAGCCTCTTGATTCCATTAGTTCTGATAGTTCCAGGGGATACCTCTCCAACCATTTGAACCCGAAAGTTAGGGCTAGGTACGGTTGGATTCTAGGAGCGGAAACGCCCCTGGTCAAAGATTAGGCATGTAGGCCCCTCGGGGTTTACCGGCGCAACACCCTGTCGAGCACTGGACCTTGTACTAGGTTGGTGCGTAGCTCTTGATGCCTGCGGGAATTAGCTTTCATTCGGCCGGCAGGACCTTGCATCACCGGGTGTCGGGGCTGGTTGTGAAGAGCAGTTGGTGCACCGCTCCGTGAGCAGCTCACTGGCTTTGTGCCTGGCTAGTGCAGGGCTTTGAGTGCCGGCAGGGCGCCGGGCCTTTGTTGTTGAGAGCCAGTGGCACACTGCTCTGCCAGTGGTACACTGGGCTTTGTGCCTGGCTAGTGCAGGGCTTTGAGTGCCGCGGGGTGCCGGGCTTTTGTTGTTGAGAGCCAGTGGCACACTGCTCTGCCAGTGGTACACTGGGCTTTGGGCCTGGCTAGTGCAGGGCTTTGAGTGCGACAGGGCGCCGGGCTTTTGTTGTTGAGAGCCAGTGGCACACTGCTCTGCCAGTGGTACACTGGGCTTTGTGCCTGGCTAGTGCAGGGCTTTGAGTGCCGGCGGGGCGCCGGGCTTTTGTTGTTGAGAGCCAGTGGCACACTGCTCTGCCAGTGGTACACTGGGCTTTGTGCCTGGCTAGTGCAGGGCTTTGAGTGCCGGCGGGGCGTCGGGCTTTTGTTGTTGAGAGCCAGTGGCACACTGCTCTGCCAGTGGTACATTGGGCTTTGTGCCTGGCTGGTGCAGGGCTTTGAGTGCGGCGGGGCGCCGGGCTTTTGTTGTTGAGAGCAGTGGCACACTGCTCTGCCAGTGGTACACTGGGCTTGTGCCTGGCTAGTGCAGGGCTTTGAGTGCCGACGGGGCGCCGGGCTTTTGTTGTTGAGAGCCAGTGGCACACTGCTCTGCCAGTGGTACACTGGGCTTTGTGCCTGGCTAGTGCAGGGCTTTGAGTGCCGACGGGGCACCGGGCTTTTGTTGTTGAGAGCCAGTGGCACACTGCTCTGCCAGTGGTACACTGGGCTTTGTGCCTGGCTAGTGCAGGGCTTTGAGTGCCGACGGGGCGCGGGCTTTTGTTGTTGAGAGCCAGTGGCACACTGCTCTGCCAGTGGTACACTGGGCTTTGTGCTGGCTAGTGCAGGGCTTTGAGTGCCGGGGCGCCGGCTTTTGTTGTTGAGAGCCAGTGGCACACTGCTCTGCCAGTGGTACACTGGGCTTTGTGCCTGGCTAGTGCAGGGCTTTGAGTGCCGACGGGGCGCCGGGCTTTTGTTGTTGAGAGCCAGTGGCACACTGCTCTGCCAGTGGTACACTGGGCTTTGTGCCTGGCTAGTGCAGGGCTTTGAGTGCCGACGGGGCGCCGGGCTTTTGTTGTTGAGAGCCAGTGGCACACTGCTCTGCCAGTGGTACACTGGGCTTTGTGCCTGGCTAGTGCAGGGCTTTGAGTGCCGACGGGGCGCCGGGCTTTTGTTGTTGAGAGCCAGTGGCACACTGCTCTGCCAGTGGTACACTGGGCTTTGTGCCTGGCTAGTGCAGGGCTTTGAGTGCCGACGGGGCGCCGGGCTTTTGTTGTTGAGAGCCAGTGGCACACTGCTCTGCCAGTGGTACACTGGGCTTTGTGCCTGGCTAGTGCAGGGCTTTGAGTGCCGGCGGGGCGCCGGGCTTTTGTTGTTGAGAGCCAGTGGCACACTGCTCTGCCAGTGGTACACTGGGCTTTGTGCCTGGCTAGTGCAGGGCTTTGAGTGCCGACGGGGCGCCGGGCTTTTGTTGTTGAGAGCCAGTGGCACACTGCTCTGCCAGTGGTACACTGGGCTTTGTGCCTGGCTAGTGCAGGGCTTTGAGTGCCGAGGGCGCCGGGCTTTTGTTGTTGAGAGCCAGTGGCACACTGCTCTGCCAGTGGTACACTGGGCTTTGTGCCTGGCTAGTGCAGGGCTTTGAGTGCCGGCGGGGCGCCGGCTTTTGTTGTTGAGAGCCAGTGGCACACTGCTCTGCCAGTGGTACACTGGGCTTTGTGCCTGGCTAGTGCAGGGCTTTGAGTGCCGGCGGGGCGCCGGGCTTTTGTTGTTGAGAGCCAGTGCGAGTGCCAGTGCCGATTCTGTGAAAATTTAGATAGCTAAAATTGACTCTCGTTAATATTGAACAAGGGGCGAAAACCCAAGCGAACACAGGGATGTTGCTTAATCATGAAAGAAGGAATACATTACTGATAATACCGACGAGGTTATCCGCATTCCACGTCCTAGGGAGTGCGTCCCATCAAGTTCTTCAATTTTATAAGCTCCGTGGCGAGCGTCTCGGTGATCCGGTAAGGCCCCTCCCAGTTAGGGGCTAGCTTGCCTCCCTCAGTTGGCTTTGAGACCTCAGCCCGTCTAAGGACTAGATCTCCTGGTAGGAACGTCCGGGGGCGCACGCGAGCGTTGTAGTATTTCGCGGCCCGTTGCCGGTAGGCTGCCATTCGAAGCCGTGCTCGGTCTCGCACCTCCTCCACCAGGTCGAGGTTGGCTCGCAGTTGGTCAGGGTTACCTTCTTCACTATAGGCCTCTACCCGGGGCTGGGTGCACCGATCTCCACTGGATAACAGCTCAGAGCCAAAGACTAAGCTGAACGGCGTTTCGCCGGTGGGGGTTCGCGGCGTTGTATGATAAGCCCATAGCACGCTGGGGAGCTCTTCCACCCATCGTCCCTTGCAGCCATCCAGTCGAGACTTCAGTCCCTGGAGGATGATTCGGTTGGTCACTTCAGCTGCCCCGTTGGTTTGAGGATGCCCGACGGAAGTGAACCTCTGACAGATACCCAGCTCGGAGCAGAACTCCCGGAAAGGCGCATTGTCAAACTGCCGGCCATTATCAGTGACTAGTGTGCGCGGCAGCCCGAACCGACATATGATTGACTTCCAGAAGAAAGATCTCACTTTGCTCTCGGTAATCTTGGCCAGAGCCTCAGCTTCAACCCACTTGGTGAAGTGGTCCACCGCCACCAAGAGGAACTTCCGCTGCCCGGAGGCCTGGGGAAATGGACCCAAGATATCCATGCCCCACTGGGCAAAGGGCCAAGGTGCCACCAGGGGGGTCAGGTGAGATGTCGGCTGCCACTGGCATGACGTTGGCAGCTATCACACTTCTTGACAAGCTCGGCCGCGTCCTCCTTCATCGTCAACCAAAAGTACCCTTGGCGCAGGGCCTTGTAGGCTAGGGCTCTGCCCCCAGATGACTCCCGCATACACCTTCGTGGATCTCCCTGAGGATATAATCTGACTCGGTTGGCCCCACACACCTGAGGACTGGGTATGAAAAGGATCTCCGATAAAGCTTCCCGTCCATCATCAAGAATCTCGGGGCCCTTCGCCTGAGCAGCTTGGCCTCAGCGGGGTCTCCGGGAGAGTGCCGTCGGTCAAGTACCGGACGTAGGCATCCATCCAGGAGGGCTCCTGCTCCATGGCAACGCTTCATCCGCGACCTCAATGCTTGGGACTTGTAGGTGCTCCACGTATGTCCTTCCTAGCGTCCCGTCGACCGAAGTGGCCAAACGGGACAGCGCGTCAGCCCTGGCATTCTCCGCCCTGGGGATATAGCTGACGCGGAAGTAAGAAAAATGAGATGCCTGGGACCGCACCTTGCTCAAGTAGCGGGACATGGTTGGGTCCCTAGCCTCGTACTCCCCGGTGATTTGTCCAGAAATGAGTTGAGAGTCTGTGAAGGCCCTCAAGCGCCCCACGCCCAGCTCCTCAGCAGTCTCATCCCGCCAGCAGGGCTTCGTACTCCGCCTGATTATTGGTTGCCAGGAACTGGAATCTGAGAGCATACTCCACCACGTCTCCCTCCGGGCTCGCGAGAATGAGTCCGGCTCCGCTCCCTTGAGAGTTTGCCGCTCCATCTACATGCAGGATCCAGTCCTCCACCTCCCCAGATGAGGGAGGGTCCACAGGCTCCTCCGGTCGCGTCTCCTCCACGTCCTTCTCGGTCCAGGAGCACTCGACTAGGAAATCCGCCAACACCTGGGACTTCATGGCTGCCCTTGGCCGGATGGACAGGTCGAACTCGCTTAACTTGATGGCCCATTTAGCCAACCGGCCGGAGGTGTCGGGCGAGACAAGATAGCTCGTAGGGGTTGGTCCGTAAGCACCACGATGGGATGGGCTTGGAAGTAAGGCCGAAGGCGCTGAGTAGAGACCACCAAGGCGAAGATAATCTTCTCAGTTTTTGAATATCTGGTCTCAGCGTCATGGAGTACTTTACTGGTATAATAGATTGGCTTCTGGGCTCCGTCAGCATCCATGCGCACAAGCACAGAGCTAACAGCCTCGGGGGAAGCGGCCAGATACAAAAAGAGCTCTTCTCCATTTTCAGGCTTGGACAGCAGCGGGGGAGTGGAGAGGAACTGCTTTAATTCTTCAAAGGAGCCCTGACACTCTTTCGTCCACTCGAAGCCGTTGATCCTGCGTAGCGCCTTGAAGAAAGGTAGGCACCTCTCCGCCGACCTTGACATGAAACGACTCAAGGCCGCCACTCTCCCCGTCAGGCGTTGCACCTCCTTCTTGTTGGCCGGAGGCCGCATCTCCAGGATAGCTCTAATCTTGTCGGGGTTGGCTTCGATCCCGCGCTGGGTCACCATGAAACCCAGGAACTTGCCGGCCGCTACTCCGAAAGTGCATTTATGGGGGTTGAGCTTCATCCGGTACCGGCGCAAATTGTTGAAAGTCTCCTCGAGGTCCGCTACATGGTCCTCTGCATTGGTGCTCTTGGTCAGCATGTCATCCACATATACCTCCATGTTGCGCCCCAGCTGACCCTCAAAAACCTTGTTCATTAATATTTGATAAGTAGCCCCGGCATTTTTCAGTCCAAAGGGCATCAACCTGTAACAGTAATTTCCTTTTCCGTGACAAAGGAAGTTGCTTCTTCGTCCGCCGGGCTCATCTTGATTTGATTATACCCCAAGAACGCATCCATGAAACTGAGCGTTCCATGCCCGGAGGTGGCGTCTACCAGCTGGTCAATTCGGGGCAGCGGGAAGCTGTCCTTGGGACACGCCTTATTGAGGTCGGTGAAATCCATGCACATTCTCCAGCTTCCACTGGCCTTGCGCACCATCACGACGTTCGCCAACCAGTCGGGGTAGCGCACCTAACGGATGTGGCCAGCCGCCAGCAGCTTTCGTACCTCCTCGTCAACAGCCTTCTGCCGCTCTGGGGCAAAATTCCTTTTCTTCTGTCTGACGGGCCGGCACTCCGGCCAATATTGAGCTGATGTGTAATCACCTCCTCCGGGATCCCGGGCATGTCGGACGCAGACCATGCGAAGACGTCGGTGTTGGCCCGCAGGAAGGTAAGAGCCGGCGACGAGCTTCGTCTAGAAGTAAGGCTCCAACGCGAACCGTCTGCATGGGGTCCTCCCCGAGGGGGAAAGTGAGCAGCCGCTCGGCCGGTTCCCCCCTCCTCTCCAGGTCTCGTGGGTCAAGGGCCTCAGATGCCGGTGCAGATGGCGGTGCAGGGGCCGCCTCCTGGGGACTAGGGGCCAAGTGATAGCAAAGCGCCGGTAGGCTCTGCTCTCCTCGCATCTCGCCGACCCCTTCGCTGGTTGGGAACCTCACAAGGAGCCGCTTGGTAGATATGACGACATCCAAGAGGTTGAGTCCGGGCCTCCCGAGAATCGCGTTGTACGCCAGGGGCACACGGACCACCAAAAATTTTATAAGGACAGTGCTTTGGCACGGGGCCGTTCCAGCCGTCACGGGAAGAGTAACTTCCCCTCGACCCTCACGGAATCTCCTGTGAATCCCATCAAAGGCGTGGCAACAGGTTGAAGTTGTTCATGCGACAGATTCATACGAACAAAGGCATCATAATTTAAAACATCCACGGAGCTTCCACTGTCGACTAGGATTCTTTTTACAGGGTGTTTAGCAATCGTCATGGATACAACGACGCTATCATTATCATTATTTACAACCCCCTCCAGGTCCTTTTCGAAAAAAGGAATTACAGTTTCCACTCCCCCCTCTCCCCTTGGTCTCTTCAACGGGCCTCCTGCCCCCCAGGAAATCATCGCTACTGTCTTCTCCGTTGGGGCGTTATCAATCACCGGCGGCGCAGGTGCTGATGGACCAGGAGCTCCCGGGTTGTTCCTTTGGACAAACTTCCCCAGATGGCCTCGCTGGATGAGGTCTTCAATGGCTTTCTTCAGCTGCCGGCAGTCGTCGGTGTTGTGGCCATGTCCCAGTGGTAGCGGCAGTAGAGATTTTTGTTCCGGAGAATTTTCGGGTTGATGGGAGGAGGGCGTTGCATATAGGGCTCCCCTTCGATCTCGAGCAGGATCTGGGATATTGGGGCAAGTAGTGGGGTGTAAGGCCCGTCTCTCGGTGCAGAGGTCGAGGACGGTTGTCTGGTCGGCGAGGAGGCTCGGGCCTCCTGGGGCGGGCTTCTGCAGGCTCCGGCTGGGTTGGCTTCCTGGGTATGCTCCCGCCAGCTTCACGCCGAGAAAAGTCAGCTTCGTCTGCCCGGATGTACTTCTGGGCACGGATCAAAAGTTCGGAGTAGGAGCCCAGCTGCTTTTTGTCAAGAGAATATGCGAAGCGAGAAGGGCGAAGCCCTCGCTTCAGAGCCAAGGTTGCCACCGAGTCCTCCAGATTGTAGACCTCCAAGGCGGCCTCCTTGAACCGGGCGACGTAATCCCGCAGAGGTTCGCCATTCTTCTGCTGCACGGCAAACAGACTGTCCGCCACCCTCGGGATCTTCCGGCAAGCGTCAAAATGGGCCAGGAAAGCCCTCTCCAATTGGCGGAAGGAGTCGATGCTACGCGGCGGCAAGCGGGAATACCAAGCCCGGGCAGCCTTTTTCAGAGTAACCGGAAAAGCAACACACATAAGTGAGTCAGTGGCCCCCTGAACTTGCATGAGTACCTTGTAGCTTTCCAAATGGTCCAGGGGGTCCGTAGTCCCATCATATGGGTCCAGTTGAGGAAGGCGAAACCTGGTGGAGATAGGCTCCTCCATGATGCGGCGGGACAGGGGAGGTCGACTGTCGTAATCAATCTCTGGCAGGTGAGTGATCCGATGGCTAAGCTCCTCCAACTTCTGGTTGCACTCCTCGAGTCGACGCTCAGCTCGACGAGGCATCCGGCCATCAAAGGAGCCCTCCCCCGAGGATTCAGAAGAAGAGCGGGGGCGGCGATGCCGGCGCGGGCGCTCCGCCTCCTTTCCGTGCCGCCGCTTAGGAGAAACGCTGGCGTGGCGAGAGGGAGATCGGGGCCTTTTGGATGCTGCGCGGTGATGTGGCTTGGCCGGGGATCGGCGGTGATGATCTGCAGGAACTGGTGATCTCCGGTGGGAGGAATGCTGGCTAGGCTGCATCACCCCCGGGATAGATGGGTTTAGCTCCGGCTGCTGCAAGACTGCTTGCTGGTGCTGCAGGCCCTGAACCATCGCCGCCAGCGACTGGACCTGCGTGGCCAAGGCAATGAATCGATCCTCCTGGGGTTGTTGCAGAGCAGACGCAGGAACCTCATTCTGCGGAGCGGAAGGCCCCGCCCCCCGGAGATTCAGAGGTTCCGGAAGACCGGATGCGAGAGTTGGGGGGGCCTCTGCGGGTGGACCAGCCCCGCAGCGCTGCCCCCCAGCGCGACCGGCTGAAACTCCTTTCGTTCGAGTCGTCACCATGGCTTCAAAGTCCTGAATTCAGGAGAGAGAAGAAAGCTGCTGGTTCGACGTCTTTCTTACACCCCCCTTCCTGGCGCGCCAATCTGATGATGCCAAGCCACCGTTCTTAAACGTCGGGGAAGACGGACGTCCCTCTCCTCGAAGTCCTGCAAGAAAAGTCCCCAGGGACCGATGGCGCCGGTGGGGACCCTCCGACGATCAAGTCAGTTGCTTGGGCTCAGACAAAGAACTGCTACAGCCCAGAGAGGCTGAGGCGGTTAGGGTTTTTGCTGGGAGGAAGAAAGCTCAGAAAAACTAGAGTTCAGATGCCACTTACAGCGCTAGCTCTTGTCCTTATATTTGTCCGAATACCTTCTCTTACAATCTGAGGAGATCACCTTTGTACCATGGCTACACGTGCCGGAGACATTCCTGTACTGCTTGTTGACGTGACATCATACGTGTCTAGCAGCCGCAAAGGCATGCAGTGCGCGCCGCCGGCTGATGAGACCGAGCATAGTTGCGAGTGGCAGCCCACCATACACCGTAGCAAGGCATGGCCGTGTACAGAGACATGCAATTCCCCATACGCCGTTATGAGGTATGGCCCTCTGTAACGGGGCAGGGCAATCACGGATGTACTGAGAATCACGTGTGAGTACCACACGGCTTAGGACGTCCGTCTTCCCCGACGTTTAAGAACGGTGGTTTGGCGTCATCACGCCTGACTTGAACCACTGGACCTCATAACCTGCCCGACCTTCAAGAGTCACTAATTTCAAAGTACCTCCAATGATCAACTAATTTTAAAGCTACTCCAAAGATTAAAAAGTTAGAAGATTATATATAATTTAGTACTAATCACAGCCTTGATTGCAAGAAATATGGAAATTATTAATACTGTGTTTGGAGAGAGCTATCTATATGCAAACGCATGGAGTTACAGGATATGATGGACTGAGACATATGGATATAGGCATGCTAGTGATGCACACGTGTTCATGTAAAGATACTTGCATATTAAAGCACATATGTATGACAGAGAAAGACATGCAGGTTATGGTGATGAGATTGTGCGCATGTGTGAAAATCATACTGATCCAATGTTGTGGATATATATGCACGAACTATGACCAGATTACCATGCACTAGAGTAGCTACCAGGATGCAACACGTGCAAAATTGGTCATGTAAGTTCTTTGGTGCAAGCAACATGTCAAGTGGAAGCTATGATCATTGGATATTCATGGACTATAACTAGATGTTTGATGGAATCTTGGCATGATGGTAATGGAGTCAATAATATAAGGGAATATTAAAGTCATTTTTGATATTGAGACACACCGAAGGAGATGAGCCGATAACAAGAGCTAATGGTCAGCAATTAAAGGCAAGTGTTGGCAGTTAATTGTGACTCCTGATTTAACTAGATTACATTTCAAGTTTGTTATTTATTCTTTTGCTATTCTAGTTAATTATCCTTATCCTATCCAAGCTATGATTTGGGATAGTTAGAGCAAAAGTTTACCTCTCAAAGTTTGATAAGATTAGAAAACTCTCTTATAAATAAGCAACAAAGTGCATCTATAACCTTCTAGAAAGAAAAAGTGTACCACTGTACCGTACTCATTTGCCCAACAACTAAATAGATCATGCCCATTTAAATTGGCTATTAGAGGCCTTCTGATGATTCTTTCCTCAAAGTTAATCATCCTCAAAGCTTTGTGAGATAGTTGTTGATGAACAATTAATCACGAACATTTTTTATTTTATTTTATTTTGGTTGATCTGGTAGCTTACTCAGTTGACTTTAAAAATCAACAATTACAAGCAGGAAAACCAGGCGTTTAGCGCGTAGGCTATTATAGCGCAAGAGGATTATAAACAAAAGAGGAGCTTTGAAGCCCTTTTTCTTGACGCCTAAGAGTAGTAGTCTTTAGCTTTTACGTGAAGGTTCCTACGGCCTATTCGAGGTATCATGCTCTGGTTTTTATTGTATGCACTGTTGGAGAGGTTTTGCAAGGCATTCTTCAAGTAAGAGACATTAAGCATTCTTAGTAAGAGTCAAGAACTTCGATTTAGCTTTTATAAATGTTATTTATTGGTAAAATTAATTTCTCTTTATATTTTATTATATTATTATTGGCGCTTGTTCGTGGTGATCTGCCTAACTAAGCTTATTCTGTGTGCGATCACACCATTTTGCATATTATGAAGTAATGTGTAAATTTTCAATGACATTTTTTTATTCTTAAGCATTTACATAAGTATATTACGTTTGCACTAGCAACGCCTATGCATGTACTCGTTAAGTATTGGAGATGCGTTTTCACCGCAGCAAGAGTTCATTCATTGAATCCTTGTTTTTAAGTGACTGGATGAAAATTGAGGTAAACTATAAATTAAGATAATTCAAAATTTTGATATCAAGCCGTCGGAGGATCGAACGCGTTGGTTCGATTTCGTAGAGGCAGATCCAAAATTTTGGAGCCCATCTCACTTGGATTAGTTCTTAATTTTAATCTCAGTTCTAATTCCAAATATTCTGAGAAATCGAATTAGTAACCTTGTAAATATCTTATGGTGTCAGAAAAAGTTCACTGCACATAGTACAGGAATGCACGCATCAGTGATTACCGTACAAGTATGCAACTACGCATGCAGTGCAATATATATATATATATATATATATATATATATATATATATATATTCCAACACACGACAATGCCTAAAAAGCTTTCGTAGCTTTAAATGATAAAAAATTATAAAATATTAAAAAAAGGGTATAGGCCAGAATTCCACGTGGCACAGCTTAAACACATGTTCTTTTGGTTCTGCTGAAATAACTTTAGCTGATTGCAATTGCAATGCAATTCTTTTAAAATAAAATTTTTTTTTTGTACACTGCATGCAAGGCAGAAATGCATGTATCATCATATATGATTACTAATTCATGCATATAGAGGGGAGCCCTCCATATCCAGAATGCATATAAAGAAGTCACAAGCCTGCATATAAAAAGTTATCATATATGATAATTTTTTAATGACCTGCTTTTATGCATCGAAGGCGGTCTATAAAACACTTCCCCGTAAACAAAGTACTACCAGGAAAAGGGTGCACTTTGGAACCACAAAACCTGCAATGATTCGGACACACTTGTAGCCTTACTCTAGTATGACCATTAAGTCTGGAAGGATGTATTTGATAAATTAAATTAGCAATTCAACCTATCAGCTCCTATTTTGATAGAACCCATGATCAACAACTTCTTGACACCTCTCCCAAACCCTAAATTCTACTCTACTCAACTCAACTCATCTCAGCCTTTTCTCAACCATATAAAATCGGCTGAATCTACTTCCTCTGTTTATCGTAACTTTTTGCATAATTTAATTTAATAAAATTATATTTTTAAAAATATAACAAAATTTTACGCTAGCCACCGACTATCTAACGCGCGCGATCCTTCATCTTTATGCTAAATTAGATTACAAAATTCAATCCAAATTCCATCCCACAATCCAAATGCCACCTAAAATGTTCCAGTAGTCAAAAGATTCCATCCATGAACAGCAACAGAAATCGCTCCAAATTGTGAGCATTGCTTGCATTTGGAGATTCATTCTTCAACATCAAGAACTATTTTGTCATTGCATACAACACGATGAACCATTTGCCATGACTTCGGGTACACTGACAAAGTCTACACGATGCAACAGGTAACCACACTGCTTCAGTGATGTAACAGCATTGCTGAAGTCTAAGACAACTAGATCACTCGACGTACAGCAAATCGGACGCCCCATTTATCTATAAGTGTGGTATATGGGGCTGTACATGCAGCTCTCTGCATATTCTACTAGGTTCTGTGGACGGGGGAGTCGTGTTGCCAAACCTACGAACAAGATGCAAGAGCATACAATTAAATTTATTGTTAAATTGATCAAGCAATAAGAAAGCAAATTCAGCAGAGAAGGAAAAAGACGCACCAAGCTCGTATGCTTTTGCAGCAACATTAGCAGCAATATGAGCAGATATTTTCCTGATATTTGAGAAGGGCGGATAGATCAGCCCTTTATTGAAGTTCTCCTGTGTCACTTGTTGGGCCAGAGCTTCAGCTGTGCCAACACAAAGTTCAGGGTAAGAAAAGGACAATTACATAATGACCATTGTACGATGTATAACAGATATATCTCCAAAACTAACTTGTAATTGCTTCCATTATAGTCACAGATTTCCCATAATTGCATGAAAATTTCCTATGGTAGAATTATGAGCATCTTACCAAAACTAATGAACTATCTTGATAAATGAAACCAACAATCTTCCACCTCCCACAATGGGAGACTAGGTTTCGTTGGGGTATACAAATAATCACACCACAAGGGAACTTGCACTCCTCATGCAGACTAAAATGTAACTAATCAGCTCTAACTTGTTGACTTTTGTGATGACGCCAAGTCACCTTCTTCGAACATCAGGGAAAACAGACGTCTCGCTCCTAGAAATCCTGCAAGAAAAGTCCCCGGGGACCGGTGGCACCGGTGGGGACCCTCCGACGATCAAGTTAGTGGCTTGGGTTCAGACAAGGAACCGCTCCAGCGGAGAGGAGCTGAGGGGGTTAGGGTTTTTGCTGGGAGGAAAAAAGCTCAGAAAAACCAGAGTTCAGATCCCACTTACCGCGCTAGCTCCCGTCCTTATATTGGCCTGAATACCTTATCCTACAATCTGAGGAGATTGCCCTCGTACTATAGTCGTACGTGCCGGAGACATCCCCGTACCCTTTGTGGATATGATATTTTATGTGTCCAGCGGCCACGAAGGCATGAGGTGCGCGCCGCCAGCTGATGGGACCAAGCACAGTTGCAAGCAGTAGCGTGCCGTACGCCGCAGTAAGGTATGGCCATATACAGGGACATGCAATGCCCCATACGCCGTTTATGAGGCACGGCCCTCCGTAACGGGGTGCAATCACGGACGTACGGAGAATCACGTGGAAGTACCATGCGGCCTGTGGCCGTCGTCCCCCTCGACGGCTAAGTTGCATGCCTATCACCGACAGCTTCCCCACTGAGACCGGGGAGGGTCTCAAGAGAGCGAAGTGCTAGAACATCTCGAGGAATCCTATGGTAGCGGTCCCGCCCCCTGACCCCGAGGGGGTTTCGGGAACGGGGAGATGATAGTGGACCCAGAGGCTGGTGGGGGCTCCGGGGCTAAGAAATGATGGCCCCACCCCCCGACCCCGAGGGGGTCCCGGGGGTGGGGAAATGACAGTGAACCCCGAGGCCGGTGGGGGCCCCGGGGTTAAGAAATGATGGCCCCACCCCCCGATCCCGAGGGGGTCCCGGGGGTGGGGAAATGATAGTGGACCCCGAGGCTGGTGGGGGCCCCGGGGTTAAGAAATGATGGCCCCACCCTAGACCCCGAGGGGGTCCCGGGGGTGGGGAAATGACAGTGGACCCCGAGGCCGGTGGGGGCCCCGGGGTTAAGAAATGATGGCCCCACCCCACGACCCCGAGGGGGTCCCGGGGGTGGGGAAATGACAGTGGACCCCGAGGCCGATGGGGGCCCCGGTGTTAAGAAATGATGCCCCACCCCCCGACCCCGAGGGGGTCCCGGGGGTGGGGAAATGACAGTGGACCCCGAGGCCGATGGGGGCCCCGGGGTTAAGAAATGATGGCCCCACCCCCGACCCCGAGGGGGTCCTGGGGGTGGGGAAATGACAGTGGACCCCGAGGCCGGTGAGGGCCCCGGGGTTAAGAAATGATGGCCCCACCCCCCGACCCGAGGGGGTCCCGGGGGTGGGGAAATGACAGTGGACCCCGTTACCTTCTGACGACTCTGGGATCAGTCATATCAGATGCCCCCTCGCCCCTGGGGTGAAACGGGTCCCACCGCTGAGGCTCAAGGGGCGTTCTCCACGTGGCTGATCCCCAGCCTTGTCTTTTACGCGGACGGTACGGGGGATGCAAAGAGACGGCCTTCCGTACACCATGCCAGCCACGATCGCCCTCGAGAGTGAGGATTGGCTCTTCGAAGTCCGCGTGAAAAGGCGTGTAATGATTTCTTCTCATTACGGCGACGTCAGCGGGGTCCCACCACCGTTAGGGGGCGTGCCGCGCCACACGCCGGGGCACTCCTCGAGGCGAGCCGGCGTATGGCAAAGGGCCGCGTGGCCGACGAGACATGGCGAGATGTTTTGAAAACCCAAGAAAGCCAGGCGAGGGGGGACGAACTGACGCCGCATCGCTCTCGCCATCGTCTTCCTCTTTGCCTGCTCACCATTTCTGCTGTGACCTGCAAGCTCGTGCCTAGCTTTCTTTGCCATCCCAAGTCAGCCTTTTTCGTCCTAATTCTCTTTATTCATGAGTTCACCTTCCTGGACCTCGGAGGACGGTTCTGAGGACCGTCCTCCCTCTGTGAGGCTTCAGACTCCTCCTTCTCCTTCTCCTCCAATCGAGTGGTCCTCTGATTCAGAGGACCACGTCGCTTTGGCCCGGCGATGGGCCGCCGGTGGAGCCCCGTTGAGGGGCCACCGGCCGGGGGTCGGGACCTCCTCGAGGGCAGAGGAATCCCCAGGGGGGGTGGCCTCCTCGCTGACGCGGTCGGATCTGGAAAGGATCCGGGCCCGTTATCGGATCCCTCGGGAGATCGACTTATTTCTGCCAACCCCCGACGACCGGGTTATCTCCTCCCGACCCGGTCGTGTAGCCTTCTACGAGGTCTGCCTACAGGTAGGCCTCCGCCCCCCTTTCCATCCTTTTTTCATCACTCTCCTTGACTTCTACTCTTTGACCCCTTCCCAGCTCGTCCCGAACTCTTGTCGGGTAATTAGCGCTTTTGTCATCCTCTGCCACCGCTTAGGTATTACCCCTAGGGTCAGTTTATTTCACAATTTCTACTCCCTTCGGGCCCAAAAGGGATGGTGGCTGTTTCAGCCCCGACCCAATAGGGTCCTGAAGCTCCTCCTGCCTTCGTCAATCAAGGGATGGAAACCCCGTTTCTTTTTTGCCAACATTGACCAAGTCCGGCCCTGGTGGGGGGACCCCGATCTCCGGGGGAACACCGTGGCTGTCCAGCCTGGGGATCAGGAAGCAATGGGATTATTGCTGACCGTCGAAATTCCCCGGTACACCCTACTGCTAGCGAAGGACAACTTCGAGTTGGCGGGCCTTGTCTCCCATCGGGGTAAGTCTTTTTCGCACTTAGCTAGAAATTCTGCTCTTCTTTCTTCTTCCTTCTTTTTTTCTTTCTTTTTTTTTTTTACTGTTCTGAAAACCTGACTTGCGTTATGCAGCGATGAAAGTTCCGAGGGCGAAGTTGATAAAGGCCGCCAAGAAAAGGGGCCGGGAAGGATCGTCCGGGGGAGCAGCCCCGGCCCCAAAGCGCGCGGTGACCCGGGCCTCCCCTCCAGCACTGGCCTCCCCTCCCGGGGCTCCGCAACATGTCCCAGTCATCGCGGAGGTCGACCTTACGGCCGACACTCCACCGGAGGCGGGAGCTGCGGCAGGAGCTACCGCCATAGAGTCAGTAGCGGGGGAGCCTGCGCCAACCGAAGGGCCCCGGTCCCCGAGGGAGCGACCCCATCTGGCGCTAGCAGGACTGGGGTGAGGGACCATCCGGTCCCTGCCAGTCCACCCCCCGAGGGGTCGGTTAGGGAGCGACCCGCATACAGAGCCGGGGGGATCTGAGGCGGCAGAGGGAGGTGGGGGCGTACCCAGGCCGCCCCTAGACTCCCTGGGCGATGGCCACTGGGCCGAGCGGGTCCTGGGCCCGGTCCTGGATCCTAGGATCGTCGAAGGTCTTGGTCATCAGAAGACGGGCGAGTTCTTCGGGAATCTTACGCCGCGTGGTCAGGGTAAGCAACCTTCTTGCTTTTTATCCTTTATCGTTCATGTATACACATACTTTACTGACTTGGGGGCTTGTGCATGCAGATTGCGCACTCCCTAAAGGTGGCCAGGGAGGTGATCCGCGGGGAAAGAAACTTCTCCGGAGGCGCAGGACCGCGTGGAAGCAGCGGAAAGGGCGCTGGAGAAGGTCAAAGAGTCCTGCGCTAACGAGGTGAGAGCCGCCGAGAGCAGGCGGAGATCGAGGCCAACCGCGCGCACGCAGCGATCTCCCAGATGACAGAGTCCGAGGGCGCGGTCATGGCGAGGGATATTCATATCTCGGAGCTGACCTCGGCTCTTCGGGAGGCTGAGGAACGGGCGGAGCGGCGTCGGAGGAGGCCAGAGTGGCGAAGGAAGAGGCCGGAGTGGCAAAAGAGGAGGCCGGTCGGTATAAGGAAGAGACAGGTCGCGCTAGAGAAGCTGAAAGGCCGCGGCGGAGGCCCTCGCTACGGAGAAAGCTCGAGCTGCCAGGCTCGTCGAGGAATACAGGTCGTCTGAGCATTTCACAGACGACCTGGCCGAAGCTTCAGCCGCCGCGTTCCTCGACGGTTCCAGTACGCCAAGGAGAGGGTGGCCAAGGATCTAAATTTCCCCCGCGCACTGGAGGTCGAGCTAGAACAATCATCGGACCTGGCCCCTTCCGACGACGAGCCCGCACCGGCGGAGCCTTGAGTTTGCGCCGTTATTTTGCTGTCTTTCTTGTTTCTGTAAGCCCGACTATGTCGGAGTTTTGTAATCCTTCTCGTTAATGAAAATACCCTTCTGGACGATTTTTGAACTGTTGTTGACTTTGTTGATTGATATGTGGCCCCACGACTCTATTCGTCCCGACGATTCTGGGGGACACCTTCCACCTACGCCACTCCGCCTTAGTTACATGAACCCGCGAGTTAGAGCTAGGTAGGGTTGAATCTTGGGAGCGGGGGGCACCACTGGTCGGGGATTAGGCCGGTAGGCTCCCTCGGAGCTATAGGCGTAACGCCCGGCCAAGTATTGGACCTGGTGTTGGTCTGGCGCGCAGCTTGATGCCCACGGGACTTAGTTTTGGTTTGACGGCAGGGTGTCGGGTCTTGACTGAAGAATCGTTGGTGCACCGCTCCGCCGGCGGTTAGCCGGGCTTTA